>WTSP01015972.1:92211-167143 GCA_025331215.1 Actenoides lindsayi
AAAGGAAAGGAAAGGAAAGGAAAGGAAAGGAAAGGAAAGGAAAGGAAAGGAAAGGAAAGGAAAGGAAAGGAAAGGATGTAAAAATGGTGAAGTGGATGCATCTGGGCAAATGAAGGAAGGCTGTGAATCAGGAACTTATGTGTTCTAATTACTGGTTTTGCTGATGGTTTGATTTGAAACCTTGGGCAAGTGACAGTCTTTTTGCCTCAGCTTCTCAATCTCTGTAACATGAAATACAGCTGTACTCTTCAAAGATAGCTCATGAGCTTCTCTTTCTGAGTTTATTCAGGCCTGCCTTGCCAAAGCAGCTGCAATGAGCCCACTGAAAGCAGCACTGAGATGGATTGGAGTAGTCAACGCTTGTGGAAGGGCTGTGTGGCCACCCACCTGTTCTCGCACTGCTGCTCGCTGCCTGCATTGCAACCCGGGCAGCAGCTGCTCCTACAGACCAAGACAACTCACACCCTTACACCTCCACCGGTCTCTGACTGCCCCTCTCCACCTTGCAGACTCATGAATATAACGATTACAAAGAAGATGGCATTATGCTAAGCATCCTAACACACTGTGACAGCTTTTTCAAAACCAATAGGGAAAGAAACTTAAATTCTATTAAATTATTTTGGATGCAGAATTTTATTTCACCTGTGTGATGCTATTTATTAATCGGAATAGCTAGGTGGAGAATGTCAAACCTCAGTGAAGAGATGCTGCAGATAATAAAGACATTGAGATGTAAAGACTAGATTTGGCATGCAGACACCAAAATCTGTTGGTAGCAGCAACACTTCAAGCAACATTCAGAAAAAAAATGAAATAAGGGAAGCAACCTGCTTAATCTTACAGTAATTTTAAGAGAAGGTGGTAACACAAGTATTTTAAAAATTGTTGCTATTCAACTAATCTGTATTTTACTATAAAAGCAAGTTGTTTTCCTTTGACTAGGCTATCTGCATAGGATCATTTGAGTTTAATTTCTTTCTTTTATTGGCTGTCATAATTCCAGTTTGCACTGAAGTTGATGATGAGATTTTCAGCATACTTAAAGCTAACTATTATTCTTACAGCAAAAATAAGGGGAAGAAATCTGACTTGAGAATGTACTAAAATACAGTACAAAAAAATATATTACCTGTAAAAGTCAGTTGGCACAGTGATATAGAAAAAAAAATCTCATATTCTGCTGTCCTGTAAGACAGATATTTTTGGGGGTGGGCATTGGAAAATAGGCAATCATAAATTAATTGAGTTAGATTGTATGTTCATGCAAGAATCACATTTAGACTATATTTAATAGAATTATCATATATGTTTTGTTGGTCTTACACTATGGTGTCACCCTGCTCAAGGCAATGTCTAAATTCTGTTTCCATGGCACCATTTACCTTCCCAAGTCACTTGTTCTTTGTGCATTACTAGAAAATCCTGAGAATTGTTGTATCATTGTACCAATACTGAATTATCATCATAAGCTGTGGGAAGGTGGAAATAAAGCAACATGAACCTTATTTCTTGATTTCTTGGATCAATGCTTGATTATGTTGTTGGGGTTTTTTTTCTTCATCTGTAAATAAATTGCTACATTTTATTCACAGCACCATAACACTTCCAGTCCAGTATCATGCTGGATTCAAAGGAAAAACCAGTGAGTTATGCAGTTGAGAAGTACTATCTACAAAATATAAATACACAAATTAAACAATGCCCAGGAACATTCCCAGACCCTGGTGTGTACATGGATACATTTTTAGATTGGTCTGTGACATGTTTCTCACCTGTGACACCCATTAAAACAAAAAAATATCCTAACGGGTTTTCAGCAATGGTGTAGGATGAGAATCTTCCAGGGAGATGAGCAGATCTCTGCCATTCCCAGTGAACACTTGACATGCAAGCATCCATGTACACAGGCAAGTTTTGGAGACTGACAGATTTTCTTAACAAAAGGTAGGTCAGACCATGCCAGATGGTTTCACTGCCCAGCACCATTCCTGGGCATGCTTTGTTTGCATACATAGATGTAGCTTCAATATCCACCCTATGCTGAAATGTTAAGGGCATCAATTGGCTCTCACAGACATCTTACCATGTTATTTAACAGCATAAAACTTTTAAAGATCTGACTATAATTTGTTGTTCTTTTGTGAGATATTTTGGGTGAGACTCAATTCCTTACATGTGTGCTAGGCATGGGAGCTGCCACATAATTAAAGATTTATTCAATATAGTCAACAGTCTCTACTGCAAACTGAGGCTCCACTGGTGAGTTGCTCACTGATTATAATGGGATTTTAGATATCTAGTTCACCTGAAGACACCTATATTTGACATTTTAATCCTGAACTGAGTTCTGCCTGACACATTTGTGCTTGCCAGTGTTACCTAATGTCATTCTAAACATAGGAACACTAGAAAAACAGAGTAATTTTCTTGATTTCAAAATCGTAAGTGAAGCTGAAAACTTTAAGACCAGGCAGTCTGGGGTGCATAACTCAGCTGAGGTGTGTTTCTCATTTAAAACTGAGACTAAAGCATATTCCAGCTGCCATTGATGTACAGGAACAACCACATGGAGAAAGCATGCAGATGGATGGAGTGCCCATGACAATGAGATAGGAAGTACTTTTTAAGGGTTAGGGTTGGGTCACCCACTAAAGAAATGACAGATGCTCTCTATTAACTCCTCGTCCTTCCGAAAGAGGAGGAGAAATTAAATAATTGAATAAGGGAGAGAGACTTATCTATTAGAAAGGAAAACTAAACAGCTGTAATGAAAATAATAACAATAAAATGAAATATATAAAAACCCAGTATCAAACCCAATCTCCCTGATGGCAATTACATCACACACTGATGCTGTGGAGCAGGCACTGGGGAAGTCCCATGCTGGACTCAGCAGAAGACAGGAACTGGATTCTGAAACTAGATTCAGAAATGTATGGATTGGAATTGAAGGCAGAATGGACAGAGTCCTCCTCAGACACTGGCCATTGAAGAACAGAGATTGACCCTCGTGATCTCTCAGCTTTATTTTGAATTTGATGTATATGGGATGGAATCCCTCGTTGGTCAGTTCAGGGTCACCTGTCCTGGCTGCTCCTCCCTGCAGTGCAGCCTTTTACTTTCTGCACCCCCAACACAGTACAGAAGATCCAGCAGTGGCCTTGGTCTGCACACCAATCCTTGGTAGTAACTCTAAACACTGAACGTTATCACTGCTAGAAGCAGACACTGTCTGTGAGAACAGGCTGTTAAGTTCAGACAGTGCAGTTAGTTAGAAGAGACTGAGACAAAAAGTAAAGTCACTGAACAGAATTAGTTCTATTCTAACTCAAACCAAGAGAGTATTCAAAATATTTGGTGAATACCCTCTAAGTGTCTCTCCTTCTTTTCCCCTTTTGGTGAGATGGAAACACTTGCTTCTCTTTTTCACCCTTTTAGTTTCAAATTCCTTCCTGCTCACTAGGAAGGTAACTTGAGTAACACAGAACTTATTCACTGACATCCAAGAACTTGGAGTTCTTCCCTTTTTTTTCTGTTTCCTCTGTCATTCTCTCCATCCCATCCATATCTTCCCCAGACTTCATATTCAGGGAAGTTTATTTCTGATGCAACATTTTATTTGATACATAAGAATTGCATCACTTTTTTTTGTAAAGAATCTTAAAACAGAGAAAGGGTAGACTGGTTGACTATGTTTTAATTCTTATGGTTAGAAACTATTCCTGCTGGAGGTATCAAAGCCCAATTTACTGACAGCATATAACTGCTGGTTTTTAAAATACCTAAATGTAATGATTTTCATAAGAAATATCTTTTTTTTTAATTCAATGTGTGAAAGCCAGCTACTTGTTACTATTAAACTGCTATAATGATCTTAGCCAGTGTTTCACTGATGCCTATGACCTGAAGCATTTAAACGGTTTATTTGAGAAGTATGTTTTTCATCAGTAAAACCAGCTGACTTCATGCTTCTAACAAAGGTCCAACTTATGTCTACTGATTCTCACTTCTTTTGAATTTCAAGTTAATTTATTGCTCAAATGATTTTGTAATTCCTCAAATGATATTATTACAAGCATCTGACTGCGACCGGACAAATAGTGGCATCCTCACCTACTTATAATACTTTTCAACTCTACTGTAATGTGTAATCTCTGTAGACTATGTAGTAATATAAAAAAATGACAAAAAGAATAAAATGTCCCCAGTGCCCAGTCTTTTGGTTACTCTACCAGTAAATGGTCTAGAGAGTTAGCATATTCATAAATACATATATTTTATGTAATTTAGTGACAGAAGTGCACAATTATCACATTGACAGTTTCCCTCATAATGTATTTGCCATCAGCAATTTATGCTTTCTATAATGAGAATCCTGGCAATTTTATTACGTTTGGCACAAAGCACTTAGATAATATTCAGAGCCCGGAGAACAAAATAAGATGAATATTCTACCATTAATGTTGCAGCTTTTCCTCACTACTCTTACAAGAACTCAGCTGTGCTACAGCTGCTACCATACTATTGCTACAGAAATCAAACAGTTCTCCCTTTTCCCTCCCAACCTTCATTAGATTTTCTTTTAACTTTTCACCAAATATAATGTTTTGGCATGTTAAAAATTACTAACATGGAGATAAAGGCAATCTTTACTAAATTACATACTGTTCCAAAATGCATCCTCCATTTCTTTCTTTTCATTTTCCTTCTTGCCTTTTCTTCTCTAATAGTAAAATGAGACTAAAAGCTGTGGAGGTGAAAACCATGGACCAATAAGGCCAACGGTATCCTTGGGTGTATTAAGAAAAGTGTGACCAGTAGGTCAAGGGAGGTCATCCTCTCCCACTCTGTTCTGCCCTGGTGAGGCCACATCTGGAATACTGTGTCCAGTTCCAGTTCAAGAAAGACCGGGAACTACTGGAGAGAGTCCAGCAGAAGGCAATGAAGATGACTGGGGGACTGGAGCATCTCTGTTACAACGAAATATTGAGAGAGTTGGGACTATTTAGCCTGGAGAAGACTGAGAGGAGACCTTATCAATGTCTATAAATATCTAAAGGGCGGGAGCAAGAAGGATGGAGCCGGACTCTTTTCAGTGGTGCTCAGTGACAAGACAAGAGTCAATGGGAACAAGCTGGAACACAGGAGGTTCCATCCAAATATGAGGAAAAACTTCTTTACTGTGAGGGTGATGAAGCACTGGAACAGGCTGCCCAGGGAGGTTTTGGAGTCTCCTTCTCTGGAGATATTCAAACCCCACGTGCATGCAATCCCGTGTAATGTGCTCCAGGCAAACCTGCTTTGGTGGGGGGGGTGGTTGGACTGGATGATCTCTAGAGGTCCCTTCAAACTCCAATGATTCTGTAATTCTGTGAAAAGCATCTCAGAAACTTTCTATGTGACAGTCTCCTTTTGTACATGCATTAATTACTATCTGCTTCATCTCTGCACAACTGTATATACACTTGTATCACTTTTGTGAAGTTCACATACTTGCTCAGAATTGACAATGTTCTGAAAAGAAATATGGTTCACAACCTTGTTCTGGCATTAATATAGATGTGAGATACCAGAACTCAATCATCATTTTGACAAAGACTTCCTATTTCAAACTTAGAGAATTCACTTTCAGGGCTGGATTTACTAGAGGGTCCAAATTCTCAAATCTGGTCTGACTGCATACATATATAATACAAATGCCACCCATTTATCTAGGGAGGATCTATTAATCTTTCTACTTAAGTAAGAGTCCAAATATTTCTATCTTAAATCTGCACTATGTTACTATCTCTAATGCTCCCTCAGAACCTAACATTTTGTCACTAATTTTGTTCATCTCGAATGTACTGTACTCAGTATTGAGTAGGAAGCACCTAAATCCCCTCAGGAGACACAAGGTAGGCATTTTTTTAATCTAATTTTATCTACTCCCTCAAACTCTATTTCTAATCTTCTGCACCTAGCAGCCCTCTCAAGCTATATATAAAATTTCCTGTCTTAATACATAAATACACTAAATATTACCCAACAATTATTGTTCAGTGAACCATGACATAAATAATGATTATAATAATACCTCTATCTAATATGTACCTCTCCTCATCAGTACATCTGAGACTTCTTGATGGAATAGTCTGTGTCCTTATTCAGAGTTTATGAATTGGGAAACAGTAAAGTATGGGTTCTTTCCGGAAGTTATGCCACAGGCTACTTTAATAACTAGGTCTCCTGAATCCCTGGTTAATACACTATTCAGATAAACTATGAACACAATAGAACTGTTGAAGACAGAAGCAATGAGCCAGTTGCTCTTCATAGACTAATAAACAGTCTCTAGTTATTTCAACAGACAAATCACACAAAAAGATTTACTCTTGCTCTTTTATGCCAAGTAGAAACCTGAGATTTGGGATGTTTTCCAATGAGATGAAAAGGAAGCAGAGGGAAACTCACTTAATGTAATTTGGTGTCTCAAATCCTTTTCATATTCCACCTGAGACACAAAATATTCAAGCTTTTATAAATAAAACAGAGGAGACAGTTTGATTCAAAAAGTGTCTCACTTGCATTTCCACCACAACAATTTGGCTTATTCAGTGTCTGAATAGTTATTTACAAGCAGACATGTGTTCACTTGTCCATCCTGCATGGCTTATGCTTGTAAGATATGAAAAGCAATTAGCATGGTGATGAGTCTGAGCTAATCAGCCTATTGCGAGGGAGGGAATATTAGCTTAGGGTCAGCAGGCTGTTAGTCACATTCAGATAGCTTTCATTTTCCCTGGAGCAGGACAGGGCAATCTTGTGCCTATCTAGAAAATAGTCTTTTACATCCCGAATTAACTGTGTCCCTCAGCTTCACACAAAGTTCCTGATTATATTGGAGTCTGCAACAGCTCCTCCAAACTGGTGCTTCCAGATATATTGCTACAGCTCCAAAACACTGAGCACAGGGTACAAATAAACAGGTGTATTGAGTAAGCCACACAAAGCTGTAGTCTACAGTGGCTGCTCTGCATCCAGTACTTACAAAACTAGTTTAAAGGTGGCTCAGGATGTGTACATGATTTGCAGAGACATTAGGATAGTATAGACATACAAAGTAAGTCTTATTCAGAACATTTATTATCTGGATACAGCATCCAAATGACTACTTCAATATGTCACTTTGAATTTTGATAAGGTGATTAGTATTGGCTGACTACTTCAAAGAGTAACTATCCTTTGAAGTGATTTTGAGCTCTTGCACACATCTCTGTAAAACACCCATTACAGCCATTTCCAGGAACCATAAGAGGATAACACACATAAAATATGACTTGAAGGCTCAAATCTACTTTTGTACATAAAAAAAATGCAGCTCTTGCTGAAGTCAATGAGTTGCATATGGTCCTCACACTAATTAAAGGAAAATTTGCGCACCCTGAGCCTGCTACTGCACACATTTCTAAAGGTCCACCTTGATTATGTGCTGTTTTCTGTTCCTCTCAAGAAATTATGTTAGAAAAACTTTCAGGAATTATGCTATAGCACAGAGCTGTCATAGCCAGCCTGTAAAATATACAGCCTGAATATGCCTGAAATAGCACAGCTTTCTAAAATGTCTGTATTAAGAATGACGTATGTACCTGATTACATCTAGAAAAGTACCATACAGCTATGACCTGAAACTATGAAGATACATGTTTGAATAACCTTCAGTCATAATGGGAAAACATTCAAGTACTGCCTTCAGCTGTTTCCTCTGCTTTTCCAAGTAGTTGCTACTTTACCTGAGTCTGCAGGAGTCCCACAAAGGAAGAAAATACCTTGACTGACTCTAAGTGCAGCAGATCGTCTAGCAGAGACTATCCCACACAAGGCATGGTAGAAGAACAAAGCTATTCAATGCTTGCCAATAGAAAATGGGCTACAGGGAATTTTCAGCTGTGAGGATATTCCTCTAAACTGAAAAAAAGAAAATATACCGAAGCAGCTGCTGGATAATGGCATCAGTGAAATGATGTTTCTGCCTGTTCTCCTCATGGCATCTTTTTTTCCCCCTTTTCTATTCCCATTCTACCAATCATACATGCACATATTTATACTCCCTTAATAACTTAAATGGACTAAACCACCAAATTTTGCATATTCAGTAGAAAAAAAAGACCTAAAATTGTTTCTGAAAAATTAATCAGGAAGTCTACGTAGCCAGCCACTTCTTCCCCATAAAGAATGTTTTTAAAATGAGGCTTGGATCTTAATTTTAATCTTTACTGGAGCAAAATTAAGACATTTCAAAATTTTTCATGAGGAAGATGAGTTGTATCCACTACTATTAAAGAACAACCAAAAGGCAAAGAGAAGATGCCCCCTCTTGATGCCTATATGCTATTTGCTTTGTTGCAGGGACTTGACTCTACATCTCTTGATGACAGCTGAGTACCCTAATGACCAGGATAATGTTATTTTCTCTCCAGCTGGAGTTGTTCCATTTTGTTTAAATAAATATGTATCCAGTGACCCATGAAAAGTGTCTTTCTAATCCAGTGACTTGGGCATCCACCTGGCAAATTGACCCATTGATCTGATAAGAAAGTATTCTCCAAAGACATTTATACTCAATTCATCCCTAAAAAAAAATGGAGAAAGCTGTGTTCTTTTCCTCACCCCTGCATTCATTCTCTCAGCAGCCACCTATCTCCTGATCCAGCACTTGTTGCTTGTTGCCACAGTGCTCATGTGTTAGCAATTCTCTGCGCAGCACATTTGCAAAGTGTAACTCTGATGCTACTAAGTACCAAAAAACTGATCTTGAGGAGTATGTAGAACGCTTTAGCAGAGAAACCCATTAGACCCAGAGGGCCTCCATATGGCGAAGCTGCAGGTCATGAAATTTGTTCTCTGCTCCTGCGGGAGGCACCACTGTATTTAATCCCTTTATGAACTTTATTAAGCAGGAAAAAATACCAGAAACACTGTAAGAATCGCATCTCTGCAGCAAGACAAAATGTTTGCTAGAGAGCTTCCAACCTGCTCCTAGCCAAGTCAATATGCTGAATGAAGAACAATCCTGGCCCTTACAGCTGCTTACTCCACCAGCCCTGCTTAAATGTCTCTGCCTGTTTGGGAAGAACAGCTGCAGTGACCAGGTGCTGACAGCTCAAGGAAGACCCAGGAGCAACCTGCCCTTCTTTCTGCCTTACTGCTCACAAGACCTGCAGTGGGGCAAGGCTGTCACATGAGGCCACTGCTGGGAAGAAGGGTCTGCATCATCCAGCCTTTAGCTGTCCCATTAGTCACCCATCTCCTGCCTCTCATGCTATGGTGAGGACAAATTAGAACATACTAAAATGAAGTTAAAAAATGCAGCCCTAAAAAGGCTATACAAAGTCCACATCTGACAGCCTGGGCAGATTTTATAAACCTCTCCCTATTATTTTTCCCTGTGCTGGCTGTTGGCTTGTATTCCTATGTGCAGTTGTTCGAGAAGTGGCATGAGGCAGTGGTTGCCATGGAGAGAAGCTCGAGTTTCCACTTTATTTATTTAATTTATTTCTGAATGGCAGTGTACTGCAGTATGTAAAATCTGCATGGCTTGCTAGCGCACCGGATACCACGAACCTGGGGCTGTATTTAAGTACAGCCTGTCTTTTGAAAAGCACAGTGGAAAGCTGAGCCTCATTTGCAGCTGATTATATATCTTTTTTTGGGATAGCATTTCCCTGAAGACTAATGTCTGATATGCCCACTGAAGCAGGATTAACACTTACCTCAATTACATCACGATTTTTTTTTAACCTGATACAAAGACACCTTATGTCAGTGCTGTTAAATATGCAATGTCAATGAGACTTTTGGGAGTGAGTGGAGCATGGTCTTTTAATCTCGGCTTTAATTATTTATATAGCAAGTAGAATCATACAGAATCTTTCCCACCTCCACGAAAAGCACAGAATTTGCAGACCAACATTTACAATTAATTACAATGGAAGATGCTACTGAATTTCGTCCTTCAGCATTACAGTAAATCTTGCCATGCGGCAGAGGTGAAAGGTGCAAATATGTGAAGGTCATTTTCTTTTTGGACTCACTAAATCTAATGACACCAAAGCAGTGTGCAACTGTTATTTTAAAAATGTGTATGGGATAATGAATCTTTGTCCCTCTTTCACCTCCATCCCTAAGTTTCTGAAGCTTTTAAAAAATGGTCATTGTTTGAAACTAAAAAATGAGTGAGTCTTTAGTTATACCGCTGTCATTAAACAAAATAGGTAGAATAATTAATTTATTTTTCTTAATTATAAGGATTGTGAACAAGCTGAGGATGTGGACATGGGAGGTAGACTTTGATTTGTCTCTATATGGTAATTTTCAATCTTTTATACGGAAAACATAGCTATTCTATATCCATTCATAAAAATATGTTAAATTAAACCATTTGCAGGCAAATAGTACACTGTGTGTGAGCAGAGATCTTAAAACTCTGCTTCTGTCATTTGGCAGACTCAAGTATTGCACCTTATCCAATGCTTTATGAATTCCCTGCTGCCTGGAAAAACAGGCACTCAAAACAACCATGGAAACTCTGCAGGCCAAGCATTAGGCCTTTATTCTTATTTTCCACTCATTATATACTGCCAAGTTGCTTTGACTATATTTTAATTGGTTTGGTAGGTATTATACAGTTTAGTCATACACACTGATGATTAATTAAGCCAGCTCGTATCTGTATTTAAATTCAAATCTAAGAAACAATATTTCTACAAGATGAAATAGAGGGATAATCAAAGGATAAAATAACAGAAAAAGATACTTTTCTTAGTTATAAAGGGATGAAAATTAATAAATTGGCACTGATTGGCGACTCTGCACTATGAGAGTTGTTTAATGATCCTGACACTTGAACTGTATTATAGAAATACATAGAAGTAATACCTTTCATTAGCACAATGTATGTATTTGCATTATGTCAAAGAAGTACTATCAAGCCTTCACTGTTATAAGATCCTTTCCTAAAAAGGTCATGTGGCCTGCTGTCCTTGCATGGGAGAGTAGGCCAGTAATTCAGCACTGGAAAAGTTCACATTGAACTTTCCAGATCTTTGCATAGGAGTCTTACAGGACTGAAGTAAGCATATATCAGAAAAAAGCTCCTGAAAACTAGTCAACAAAATGTCAGATATTGGAGACTGCAAAAGGAAAGAAACCTGCTTAATGAACATGAATGTTTTAGTATATTGTGTGTCATTTGGTGTGACCTAGATATGAGATTCAGGCAGCCTTAAATATGGACATCAGTATAATCAACTTCTAAGAGAAGTCTAGAAATTATCTGGCATCTTATGCTCTTCACTGGTAGCTTCTTGGTTGGTCAGAAAACTCCCTTCATGATGACATGGTAATATTTTTGAAAAGTTACTGGCGGAGAACTAGAATCCTGAATCCTTCCTGAACACTACCACCATCTAAAAAACACATGCCAGGCAGCTGATTTCTGTTTGGATTTCCACTAGAGCTTGGTCTTTTAGGGACACTTGTGATGACATGGGGCACAGCACAAAGCCCTGGCATGCAAGAGGCAGGAATCCTACTCCTCAGCGTCTGGGAATTGGTCAACAGCATCAAGTTTTCTTTCCATTCCCACCATGAATTCCCCAGCACATGCCCTTCCTTGATTGCTTCCAGCTCGAAAGGCAGGCACAGAAAACTGGAAGGTCATACCTACCATCTGTGGGGTGGGGCTTGCTGGTGCCCTGCCAGGGACTGCCATTTGAGTGTCTGTCCATATGTTTAGTGGCATGCAGGATACTGACAGTAAAAATCACCACCCGTGAAAGAGCCCTAGTCTCAGGTTTCATTATTTACTTTAACCTTCCAGAAGTGCAGCCTAACATTTGATTTCTCTACACTGTGCTTACAAAGCCCAGCAGTGTGCAACCAGCTGCAAAACACAGTTAAGTGGTTGAAATTGCAAACAGGAGGTTTCTAGGCTTTCCCTGTACAAGTTGCTACAGCAGGTGACATGTCAGCTTAAAATAATATCACTAGTCTTGTAAAAATTTTTTTTAAGGTTTTTTTTTTTCCCCATCTCCCTGATACCAGAGTGGCATCCACTCGGGCCATCAGAAGTAGGTTGTCTTGCTGAAATCTGTGCTGTTACAGACTAGCACCTTGAAAAGGGTTAAACAGATTAGTCACTCTATTCAAGAAAGGAACAAGAGTGAAAAATGCAACTCCTTAAGCCAACGTGTGCTCTGGGCAAAACACTCATATCCATCATTAAGGAAAAAAGGGTCTACTTCTTGAAGGATGACAGAGAGAAAATAAAATCCCAAACTCCAACTAATATTTATTTGCCAAACAAATTCAAGTGAGTTCTCTGAAAGGGTGACCAAAGAAATAGATGATAGAAAGGTGATGAAAGCAATCTGTCTGTACTTCACCCAGGCATTTGATGAGCTGTCACATAAGAAATTGGTGGGGAAATGAGAAGACAGGAACAAGCACTATATTGACATCATTGATTAAAGGCTGGCTGTCAACCCAAGCCAGAAAATGTTAAGTATTTAAGGTAACTAGTTAAATGATGGAGAGGCAAAGGCCTTGACGCTGGCATGGCCCAACCTCTGTGTTCATCCTGAGATATTTTTACTGTATTTCAAATACAATTTCTTAGGATTTATTTCAAAGGAATAAAACCATTGATAAAGTGAAACTTTAGAAAGGAGGATTTATAACTTCTATGACCGCTACTGTGACCAAGAAAAGTATCTACGCTCCACACATTTTTATTTTCTCCTTGTGTTTTTCTTTAATAGCATTATTCTTCCTCACACTGCAGAATTCATTTTCTCTGAAGACTATATAAAGAGACCAGAAAAACAGAAAAAAACCCCTATCTTTTCAATTCGGCAAATGTAAAAAACCAGGTTATTGAATATTATTTATGACTCAGAATCAGGACCATGCTGTACATGCTGCACACAACACTCAGGAGGACAAACAGTAAACTCTCTTTTACTGAAGTAAATGGGAAATCCACACATTGGTCTTAATAAAACACATACAAATAGATTTTATTCCTGCTCCCTACCTAGAGACAGCCTAAATTAAAGCCCAGATAGTAGGGAACCTCTGGCATTGTCTGGAAAGCCAGCTGAAATCCAAAGTGCAACATGAAGACAAATATAAATAATTCAGGACAAACTTGGGATTTGTTCCAACCTGAAACAAGCACATTAAGTGACGCAGCATGTGACTGCATTGAGATTCAAGCTAAAAGACATGTTTCTACAAAATCTCTTTCACTTCATTCTCTTTGTGTATGATTCTCCATTTAATCCTGTGCAATTGCAGCATTTCAGTTTTTAAGAGATGTTCATAATCCAGGATCAGATCTTGTATAACCTGTCAGGTTTTTAATAACATATCTTCAGTTTACATTCAGACTTCAAATAAAATGGGAAATCTGAAAGATTAAAGCAATTGTGAGTCTAAAGCAAAGAAGTGCACTTGCCTTGAAAAAATCTTCACTTTTTTCTATGTTGTTATTAATAATACATGTGTAAAGCATATTAAGAACTACAAAACACAAACATGTCACACTTTTCTTTACTGAAGTGTTTGAAGTAACTGATGACTCATGAATAACAGCTTCAAAAGCTGCGTGAGGATACACTTCCCACTACCTCAGCAATACAAAGAGCTTTAATCTAATTTCAAGATGATGGCTTTACAAAGGTATTACTTAAACTAAAAATCTAATGAATATCCTAAAAGACCCATGTACAATGTAATTTTTTAATGTACCTTTGTACAACTGAAAAGACGATGGACATGAAAGTTACGTATATCAGGTTCAAGTTATAGGCATTTCCAAATTTTGTGTAGCTCAATATACAGAAGTCATTAGATTATTAAAAATGTGATTCCTCCCCCTCCTTATTTTTTCCCCCCACTGAATACGAGGAATGGTTCCCTACCAGAGTCATGTGGAGCTATTACAATCTAAACAGATATTATCAGCAGCAATACATACGCTGTTTCTGGTTTGGTTAGGGTTTTTTTGGTTGGTTGGGGGTTTTTTTTGGTTTGTTTGTTTGTTTGTTTTTAAATAAAAAGAATATGCTTATTTATATTAAAAAATATATATAATATCGTGGGTTGTTTTTCTTTTTAAAAAAAGGGGAATAAAATAGTGGTGGTAACTCTCCTGTAATAAAATTGACAATGTTGGGCTGGGAGTAGTGGTACTGAATATATTCCTTGGGTGTTTTGCACTACTGTTATTCAGCTTGCCTTTTCTGGCTGGCAAAAAGGAGGAAGGAGAGAGGCAGCTCTTTCTCATGATCACATAGTGCCCTCATTATCAGTTCATGACAGTCCTGACTGCTAGCCAAGCTGCTGCCTGTACTTGATCCTAAATACCCTCAACTCAGTGCAGTTGCAATGACCTACATTTAACACAGAATTTCTCCAAGAAAGCAGTACCTTTCACCACCCCTCAGCTGTGACAGTGAAAGAACAGTGAAAGAACAGTGCAAAGAATAAACTTTCAAACTTTCAAACAGTGAAAGAACAAATGCAATTTTTGAAAACACAGGGTAATACTAGAAATAAAGTAAATTATATTATTGACCTGATCTTTCTGTGTGTACTTATAATACTTCAGAATGAGAATATCAAAGTGTACAAACAAGTAGCTTGTAAGTAACAATAAAATGAAATAGATCTGAGTTATTCAGCTTGGTCTCTGGCGCAGGAAGCTGGGTGGAGTTGATCAAATGAATGAGAGGATTCAGTTCAAATTATTACAAAAGTAATTTTGACTTTTTATTCAGTTCCTTCACCTTCCTTTACAAAGTCCAATAGGAGTCATTGTTAATTAAAGGCTTTATGAAAGACAATTGAAAGTATCGATGTAAAAAACAAACAAACAAATCCTAAGAAAATATTAGACCCAATGGAAAACTTAGAGGTACTTTTATTTTAAGTAATGTGCATCTGTTTTACAAAAAGGTGGCTGAATCATTTTAGTCCTTAGCTTCTGTTTTGGGTTTATGTATATGTTTGCATGACATCAGCTAGAACAACTCTTTTGAAATTTTAGTGTTAACTCTACAGAAATGAATATTAATCCTTCTCCAAAATACAGCAGGACTTTAGGAAGCAAATTATATTGGCCTTAATACATAAAGGTAAATGTTCATATGTGGCTCAAAACTTCCAGAACCATCTCTAATCCCATATTACTTGAAAAAGCTTCCAATCTCTAGGTGAAAACATACAAGCACACATTTTTAAAAATGCAGATAACAATGTTTTTATAGATTCGTTATGAAAAAGATTATCCTATAGGACTGAAATTTGCTGTGAGTAAGTTTCCAATTTGATGAGAAAAGGAAAAATCACTCCCTAAAACAGCTAAGATAGCCACAGGGCAAAACTGTTGTTCTTGAATATTTCTCAAAGCATCAGATTTATCTTTGTGTGCATGTATTTATATTTCTTTAGTGTTTTTCACTATAATATCTCCGTACTAATACAACATCTACTCTGTCTGCACTAAGAGATGTGTGGAAGTTTCAGGACAAGGACACCAATCTATCCTGATACTTTTTATAATGCATATTTTAAACATCCCATGTATTTCCGTAATTCTTTTGAGTATCTTGTTTCGGATCCTGACCTAAAGCATTACTGCCTCACCCCCATCTAAATTCTCTATGTCATGTATAGTATGAATGTTTGTAGTAAAGTCTAGTAAATTTAATAAAATATTACTGATTAAGGTTTAAACTACAGTTATTTGTATTTTAGATGCTTCCTTAATACTCTGTTGCTGTTCCCACCAGTGCCTTGGTAATTTAAGTACATTTGTTCAACATCAATGTGGGAATTCACTGAGTCTCATTTAAAACCTAGAAACGTTCATGGGACTATTTTCATCAATTTCAGCATTCTAGGGATCAGACCTGTAGAAACTTAGCTATATAATGCTACTTCTAGAAATAATAGTTTATCAGTCCATCTGGAACAGTACTCAAATGCATAATAAGATAATATATGTGTCTGAAATACCCAATTTCAAAGCCACTTTGAATTGAAGACAAAACAGCTGCATAACCAGAAACATCTTAGTATACCAACTAAATACTAATTATATACTGGAAACATACTGTTTTCCATTGGAATAACACAAGAGTGACATTAGTATAATTAGCACCTGTTCATATATCCATAGCCATGGGTTTGGATAGGTGGATTATCCATTTTTATGGTGGATAGAATATCAGCTGGACAGATGGATTTGCAGTGTTGTGATCACTAATAAGAAGTTCAGCCAGCGTCTGGATACTAGTGGCATCTCCAGAGGTTAAAACTGAGGTTGGTACTGATGAACACGTTCACTTATGTCTGGATGAGGGCAGAGAGTCCACCATTAGCAATAGTAGCAGTTATGGGGTACAGGTCAGTATGTTGGAGATTAGGGCTGCCATTCAGAAGGACCCAAGTGGCTAGAGAAATGGGATGATAATGAACTCATGATGTTCAAGACAAATGCCAAGTCCTGCACCTGACTTGTAATAGCCTCTTGCCACAGCTGAGGTTGGTGGCCAATTGATTATAAGGCAGCTTTGCAGAAAAGGATTTGGGGTTCCTGTTGGATGCCAAATTGAATGTGACTTAACAGGCCACCCTTGAGGGCTGTCAAACGTTGGAGCAGGTTTTCTAGGAAGGCTACAGGTAGCTCCATCCTTAAAGATCTTCAGAACTTTACACTACGAGGCCCTGAACAATGCCAGATTAATGTTGCTTTGAGCAGGACCTGGACCAGATGTTCTGCAGAAGTCCCTTACAATTAGTATTATTTTGTGATTTTAGATTTTAACAACCTGCTAATAAAAATATGGAATACTACACATTTATACTTAAGACTACAAGAGCATTAGTTCTGTTGCATACTATACCAACCTTTCTTGATATTTTATGAGGGAATAGAGTTGTACTTGAATATTCTCGTGTAGCATCATCTCCAGTTCGATTTACGCGTCAGAAAAATAAGATGGCCTATTTGTCATTCTTATAACAAGAAATAATTTTGCAAGCCTGACATTGCAACAATGAAAGTACAACATGCTCATAAGCCAAATATTTTCTAGCTAACAAGATATTTGTTAGCATTTGTTTTAAATGATTTAGTGACTACTCTCTGCATAGAGATAGCACACCATTTGTAGCATATGCGCTTTGCTCAGTATGTTTAATAAATAGTTTGCCTTCTGTTCATTTGATAACACAAATTTACTTTAAAAATGACTCTGTGTACCCTAAGAAAATACAACTTTGTAGAATTGGGTTAGTATATAAAACATGGCATTTTTTTGACAGTATCATGCATATCTCTGAGTGTAAACAGCTACCTGGAACATATAAAGTTACTGTACTGCTCTCCTCTCCTAAGTGACCTGTTTTCTGGTCCACCTCTCCATGAAACTCCGTTTACCATATTTTCCTTAAAACTGCTTTTTAGCACACCATGGATTTTTATTACTTGCAGACCACATGTGGCTGTGCTTTAGTTAACCTGAAATCTTTTGAAGAGAAATTAGAGTCTCTACTGTGCAGTAGCTTGGAGGCAGCAAAGTTCTTTGCTACGGAGGTATAATGTGTGCTTGTGTTTGTGTCACAGCATCTGTATAAATATCAAGCTTGTTCTCTGCTGTATGTTGACAATTTTCTGACTGTGCATGGTTTTCCTTCCGTCTGTCACTATGTTCTAGGTGTCATTTTTCTTGTACTTCCTGTGGTTTCCCTTTACTTTGTCTCCTTTTGTCTTTCAGCTTGCAACAGAAAACAACAAGTGAATGTAAGCTATTATATGACACAATGAATGTGGCTTCTTATTGTCTTCATTTTTGTTTATAGTTACTGCTGTGTTTTTACCATCACTCATTCTAATTGTCCTTCATGCAATAAAAATGTATTTCTTTAAAAAGAGAGTGAGTATTGATACCTACTAGGGAAGAGATGATCTTTAAATACCAACATCTACCAATTCAGTACAGTACCATCACCCAGAAACTGAATTTCAGACATTATCTGTGTTCAAATAAAACTAATATAAATACTAGTTTTGCTCCTAAGTCATAGAATTTAAAGCAACCATTCTCTGAAGCGTTGCTATTGAAGCTTTCTATGATTGGGCTATTCTCTGAAGCTCTTCATTCTCTGAGCTCTCCTACTTTGGAGAACAGTTTTTCTGTAATAAAACTCTATAATAAAAAGTCAAATAAAATGAGCTTTAATTAAGCTACAGTGGTGGTTTTCCTTGATTCTGAGGAATTATGTCTCTGCTGAGAAACAAAGTACCAACTGAGATTAAATTTCACACAGCCATATTGATAACCATCCTTCAATGGCCTTCCTTATTTCAATTAGAATTCAAAGGCAGAAGAGCAACGAAGTGCTAGCTCTGGATATTCTAAGTAGGATATATTTCACTGTACATATTTTGCAAGTTGATGAAATATTAGGGTCAGTTTATTTGCAATACAGAGTTCTGAATTCCTCTCTTTCCAGAGTTTATTTTTGCTATACCAGTAATTTGAAAACATCTCATTCACCTGCTGATGGTAAATAAGGCAACACAATTTAATTGAGATCACAGCTTTTCCCTCTGAGTACATGTCCAAATTCTGAGGCACATAAAGACTCCAAAGACAAAAATAACACATTTGAACATTCAGTTTCTATGGAGACAAATAAAAGTAAAATGTCTAATGTGAGTTCTTATTCAGCCTGATGCTTTACAGATTAGTAGCACTTCACTAAGCCTTAGGGACAGATATTATTCTATAAATAAATAAATAAATAAATAAGATAAAAAAAAGAGCCACCCAAAATCCCAAATCCCTTGTTTTTAATAAGGACTAGTGTATTCTGCTTGTGTAAGAATTACTGCTGGCAGTCAGTTCCTATTCTTGTATTCCCACCTCACATTATGGCCTTATTGATATACTTCAGGTATCGTTTGTGTCATTTTCTATAGCAAAATCTTTTTGTTGAAACATGAGAAAACTCAAAGCTCAGGACTTTGAGGCTTCTAGCTCTCACTCCAAGGGTTTAGAGAATAATAGCTGGAGAGTTAACTGCTACAGATGTCTGTGGCTGCTAGGTCAAAGTAATGAATGTTACATGAACTACCTGACCTTTTAAGCCTGGATCAGCAAAAAAAAAAAAAAAAAAGCCTGAAAAGTACAGCATCATGATTAGAGCTGTAGAAGTACTCATGAGACTTCTCTCAGGCAGCTGGATACAGAGCCCACTTTTTAAAAAGTGCATTTTAAGTGACACTCTAGTCAGTCTTAAAGATCATATTTGAAGAGGTGCTGTTCACAATTATCATCAGCTTTAATGGTGTCTTTTGAATCCTGTGCTTCTGCAAGGCTTATTAGTTAGCCTAACATCTCAGTCAGCTCTTCCTTCACACAAACTGCAGGTAAAGCACAACATGAGATTATCAGTACTGAGGGTCTCTATAAAAATGCAGGCTCTGATGATTATGTCTGAGCCAACTTCTACTCAATAGCCATGTAAGTTGTCATTAGCACAGCACTGGGCTTCATCTCAGTTCCCGGCAGGGCTTTATTAGCTCCATACTGTATCACAGTAATTATGGCTACATGTTTTTTTGGCCTGAATCTTGCTCATGAATGACCAGCTCAGAGACTGAGAGGAACGAATTCACGCATGACTAAAAATGCAAACATATAGAAGAAGCATGAATTACGGATTGGGAGCCAGCCACCTTAAGTTGATCTAACTTACTTCATTTTAATACTGATAAGTCTGTTTATCCACCTGAGGATCTGCCAAACATTTTGTGTTACAAGGGACTATGTATCTGCTCAGATAAAATTTCTTATGGGCAAAGATCACACAAACAAGCAAGAAACAGCAGGGTAAAGCTGGGTCGAATGGACTGAAGTCCCGCTGCCAGCTGAAATAATTCATCCTAGCACAGAGAGGGTGGGAGCCACATGATAAGCATAATGGTGGCAAGGTTCCTCATGCCTGCTGTGGGCAGCCTACGAGGTCTGCCTCTGCTCCCTCACAGCTTGTGCTGCTGTCACGTGGTTCAGAACCAATGTGAATTGTTCCTCCTGAGAGGCAACTTTTGGTTGTGTTTCCCATGCTCACTATCACCACTGTGTATGTCTACTTCTCCTTTACTGGCAATAAGTGTCGATAGTAACACTTCAGACACTGGATTCTCACTTAGTAAAGCCTGCATTTTTCCAGCTGAGGATATGCAACACTGCAGACCCACTCAAGGAAGTTCTGTGCAGACTGGCAGCAGCATTATTGATATTAGTTGTCTGCAACTGCAACTTCACTACATGTTCTGGTAGTCTTATTGAAGTGTATACTTTTAGCATAGAATGTTAAGAAGATATGACTTGTGAGATCAGGTTGTCCACACATCTGGCAGCTGGCAGCTTCCCCACTGACTAACTCCGAACTCAAGGGTCTATTTAAAAGAGAAAAAGAATTCCTAGAGATAATTTGTGAAAAATCAGAAAATGAGTAGAGAATCACACAATAGTGTCTCCACTGAGGTAGAAACCAGCCATGACACCGGAGCTAGCAGAAACCAAGTGCCCAGCTGGCACATGGGTATGAGCTGGGCAGTGCACACACAGTTCCAAGGTAGCAACAGCATTGCTACTTTTTGGGCTGTTATGTGGGACAGTAAAGGAACACTGGAAAGAGGAGGCTGAAAAGTCAGACGGTGAACACAATTAATGGGAAATGAGACCTCGGTATTTCCATTTGCCTAAATAGGAACTCATTCTGTGCAAGTTATGTTGCTCATCAGTTATCCTGATTAATTAAGACTTGCCTGCATACTTAATACATTACCAATTTTCATGAAGAGTAGCTGATGGAAAAATAATTTTACTTATCATTCACTAAAACCCTCTAAAAGAGATTTATATTACTCAACTAGAATTCTACCAAATACCAACATACTTCCAAGTACTTTAGAAGTGCTACTTCCTGCACCTTTCCTGCATGCTTATTTGACTCAACAGGCACAGGATTCAACTGCTTGAATGAATATTAGCAAACAGTGTTGAGTCCATATATAGTCAATGTGGAGATAAATTGCTATTAGGTGAATAGGGTGCTATTCATCTAATCCTGAATGAGATATCTGAAATAGGTCAGATGAATCATATCCTGAAAGTACTTGTTTCTCTCCATTTACTGTAAAGTGAGTCTGGGGTAACTAGCTTTAACATAGACACCTACGGTGTAAATATCGTCAAGTGAAATGAATGTCACCTTAGAAATTCAAATGTAGAATCAAATACTTAATGTACAACGAAGCTATGCCGAAGTTCCTACAGTGAAATTCCAGAAAAAAAAAAAATAAAATCCAGGCAAATCTCACTGAACCCCAGCTGAATTTTTATTTTTATTTTTTTTTCCCTAGAAAGGAAGCCAAAGGTTAAACCAGTTTTTCAAAACTTCTTGTTTTGTACCTCCAACAGAGAAAAACAACCCCCTGAACAGTTAGGCAGCATGAGAGGCAGACACACTAGTCACTACTTTGAGGCAGAGGTCTTCCCTGCTTCCCTTCCTCCTATTCCAAACTGAGTTCTTCTTCGAGTCCCAAATTTGACAGCTGACAGCACAACCATCTACACTGGTATGTGGCATACTGGCAAGAAATACCCATAGCCTCTGCCTCCCCCAGCCCTTTACATTTCCTGCACCTGAACCTAATTGTTTTTAACCCAGTTCATTTTGCCCCAGCTAAATAGCTATCTAGAATTGTTTAGCAAGACTTAAAATTATCTTTTAGGAAAAAAAAACAGTGAAACTATAAGCAAAACAATCAATTCTATACTGTAGTTACTAATAGGAGGCTTCAGTATCTGTGTTGACAGTTTCTTACCCTGAGCCCTTCTAGGAGGTGACTCCTACATGTAGAGACACTAACACTGGGAAGCCTTACACCACAAAGCCTAATGAGTCTATGGACCTCAACTTTGATTCACCTTCTGACAGATGTCACTGCATGCCCCTGAGACCTGACCCACAGATCATCTGGAGCAGTAGCTGCTCAGCGTGGGCTGAACCTCCTGTGTTGCTGAATAACTTGAAGCTTGGAGGCCAGGGCACAAAAGGTGGGAAGGCCACTGCCCTCTCATCTCTCAACACCCACACACATCCGGGTTGTGATGGGTCTCACATCCAGATCTGCAAACTCAGAAGTGAGAGCTTGTAGCATCCACAGTCCTGCTGCAGGCTATACTGCTCCATTGCCTAATGTAGGGAAATCAGCTTCCAGAGCTGACCTGCTTGCTCTGTGAGGGGCCCTGTGAAGTCCTCCAGCTATGCTTATACTTACTTCTATGCCAAGGTTTGGTAAAGAAAACATAGGTGAAGCAGCAATGGAATTTTCAGGGATTTTGAGTTTGAGAACAATAAGCATTGCCATAACAGTTCAGAATAAAGTTGTACCAAGGCTGGTCCAGAGCCTCTACAGATTCATAGAGCTTGTATTTTTCATACTTTCTAGAAATATTAAAAATATACAGGCTAAAATGACAACAGTTTAAGACAGCAGTATCTCACACCTCTATCTTATCCTAACATACCCCGAACCTTATCTAGCATTCTTAGCATACCCAGTACTGATGGGAAAATAGATTAGACCACCTATGTAACTGTAAAAAAGAATCTCAAATCTTTTAGTACACCTCTATTCCAAGAAAAGCTAATTTGCTTTATTGTACAAATTGACTAAGATTTTGGTATCCATTTGTTTACAAAATGTACTTTCATCCCAATAACTAAAAGAGCTGCCTTCAAAGATATAAAAACCTTGAAACATTGACATCATCATCTCCTTAATATTTCTTGAAGATGTGCCTCGTATTGCATAACATATTGTGTTAGAGTGGTTTGCAAAAGGTTATAAGAACTATGCAACATTTTGAAGACTAAGCATTAAAATACAGAAGAGGTCAAGAAAACACAGACAAGATATGATCTTAAACAGTAAAATAAGAACACATGATGTAACTTTTTAGAGTTTATGAGGAGTGAATAGTGTAACATCTATTCAAAGCATGAAGTTCACTAATATCATTAAAATGTGTGACAGTCAACAAACACAGTTATAATCCACCTTGACAGAAGTTAGTGCATCAGGCAAACCCTGAGCTGGGAGTCCTGCCACCTTCTTAATTGAAACAATAACTGGGTTTGTTTTAAAGAGTGAAATTTATTCCTTATCCTAAAGGATACCAGTGGATAACAGGAAAAGCAGACAGAGCAGAAAGACTTCAGAAATGACTGGAAAATAGATGCAGTTGCAGAAAAGTTCCTGGTGACAAAACTTACTTAATGGAAAGGAATCAGATCATGCAAGGGAAGTTGTTCATGAAAACATGCAGGAAGGGTTTTAAAGCTTTTCTTTTAAAAATACATCAGAGTATTCTGGGTTAAACCTTGAGTATATCTCCAGAAAGCTCTGTAGGTATTAAAGACTGAGGATGAATAGAGTTATTCTCTTGGTGTACTGAGGAGAGAAATAGCAGGGCAGTGTATCCATTTCTCACTTCCTGTAAAGTGTCATCACTCTGTTAACCTCAAAGGTGCTACAATAATGTACACTAGGAGAAAAACTGCCCCACAGTTTTGTGTAGACTCTAACAAGGAAAGCCCAGCTATCTGATGGCCATAGAAGAAACAAATACAGTAGTCAGAATGAGAGAATATCTCTGTCCAAGTATAGACTGTTGTTCAGGATTATCTGTATGGGATCTGTTTACATGTTGTGCTGGTTTTGGCTGGTATAGAGTTAATTTTCTTCATAGTAGCCAGTATGGGACTATGTTTTGGATTTGTGCTGAAAACAGTGTTGATAATAGAACAAAAGGGTTAATAATACCTTTTTTAAAAAGAAGGTGGAAAAACACTGGGAACTAACAACCTGTTGTCCTCACCTCTGTGCCTGGGAAGTCATGGACCAGATCCTTCTAAAAGCTCTGATAAGGCACATGGAGGACAGGGAGGTGATTTGAGACAAGCATGGCTCACCAAGGGCAAGTCCTGCCCAACCAAGATAGTGGCCTTCTATGATGGAATGACTAGATCAGTGGACAAGGCAAGAGCTATGGATGTCATCTATCTGGACTTCTCTAAGGCCTTTGCATAGTCCCCCCAACATTCTTCTCTCTAAATTGGAGAGATATGGATTTGATGTTTGGTGGATAAGGAAGTGCTTGGATGGTCACATCCAGAGCGTAGTAGTCAACGGCTTGATGTCCAAATGGAGATCAGTGACAAGTGGTATCCCTCAGGGGTCTATAATGGGACCAGTGCTTTTTAATATCTTCATCAATGACATAATGGGATCGAACACCCCCTCAGCAAGTTTGCAGATGACACCAGGCTGAGTAGTGTGGTCAATATGCCTGAGAGATGGGATGTCAGAGGATGCCTTACTTGCCCAAGGAATGCACTTATTCTGGGATTTCTTTGAGATTGAGACAATACAAGTGAATCTAGAAGACAAATCGTCAAAGCAAATGGAAGCTGAAGAGTTTAAAGAAGATAACCACTCTGTAATGAGGTTATTCCACATGATAAGATGACTGAAAAAGAGTACCCTTTTTTAGGGGAAAATGCATCCTATATTTATATCTTAAATGTGTCAGTGCATCTTCATATTCATGAAGAATTGCTTTCTTCTCATAATATTTACCTATTTTACTTGGACCACATGCTTAACATAAGTACAGTATTCCAGGAAAATAAGCTTGGCTTGTTTCTGGTCTCTTGCAGATAGCTAATCCTCTGTTTATTTAGCAACTACATAATTTGATGAACTAATATAATGGGGAAAATATGAGTTTCAAATTCCAATTTGTGATTTTGAGACAAATATAGCATTTTTTTGTTGAGTAGGAAAATACGTGGGTGCATCTTGCATGTTGTGGAATGTGTGTAATAAGAATGCAGGTAATCCTCTGCAAGGGAAAAACAAGTATTTGGCTGGATTCATTGAGAATGTTTTTCAGGATATAATAAGAAATCAGGTTTTGGTTAAAATGCATGAGGGCTTGGGCTGCACTGCTGAAGCCTATTTTAATATTGATTATTTCTTGCTACATCTCAGCAAAAAAATGATATAAAGGGGATACCAAAGGAGGCAGGTAGAGTCTTAATTGCAACATTCAGAATAAACAATGTTTGCTTAGACTGATTTGCATTTTCCTGTAACTATTCATATTTAAACCATTGGCAATGGGGATATAAATCAGATTTTAAAGTTGATATCTTCCTGATTATGTTGCAATTCAAAAACTGCTCAGTTAATGATTAAAGATCTTTCTATGAACTGGTGTATTATTTCAGCATTTGTTCCCGAGGATTACTGGCCAACAGCGGCATTAAAACAAAGCAAAAACATGATGATGGCTGAAGTAGAAACATTGCTCTATTAGAATAAGATGTCATAAGAATTGTAGCTCAAGCACTTTACATAAAAATTTGTGAGCTACCGTTCCCATAGCAACAGGCAACATAATTTACCTAACATAGCTGCTTTCCATTCTAGGGACTTCTTTGTCCCTGCAGTTCACAAAACAGAAAAGTACTTTTTCTAAGACTCTGACACAGTAAACAGACAAAACATTGGAAACGTGTTGAGGAAGGTAGGTATAGCTTTCATTTCAGATGCAGGCTAATAAAATGCTTCTTTCTCTTCTCACCTGTGTTTCATGGGATTCTTTACCATCTTCAACACACCCTGTACTAATTTTGTTCTCCTAACAGTGTAGAAGATCTAGTGAAAGGCATCTGAAGCTGACCTGCCTCTATGTTAGTCTGATTCTACCTGGAACGTGCAGAAGCAGCTTCTTTGCTGGCAGATTCACTCTTTCTCTCTTTCCTCCCCTCAATTGCCAGAATAAGATTCACTTCAATGCAGAGAGTCAGCACAACATACCCGGGGCATCTGTTAAATCTCATATTGAACCTACACACAGTTACTTATTTAACACACTGCTGACATGCTTCCTTAGCCATAAGTCTTTTGCTTCCCCAATGGCTCTGTGAAACTTAGTATTAACCTGCATCACTTGAAAGTGCTTTTTAAAAACATCTGGCTCCATAGTTTTCAATTTTTAAAAAATGTCCATGAAACAGTTTTTAAATTAGAACTTAAAGAG
The DNA here is from genome assembly GCA_025331215.1 of Actenoides lindsayi. Classification (NCBI taxonomy): domain Eukaryota; kingdom Metazoa; phylum Chordata; class Aves; order Coraciiformes; family Alcedinidae; genus Actenoides; species Actenoides lindsayi. The sequence goes on from WTSP01015972.1 coordinate 118,452, forward strand.
ACATCAGAACTTACATTCTCACTAAAGGTACTCTGAAATTTCACACGAGTAGATGCGGTCTAAATGGAAAGATCAGGGGGAGCCCCACTAGTTTCTATCTACTGGAAGTTTAGGATTGCCAGCCTGCAATTCTTGCCTTGCAGAGAATAATGTCTCATACTGGTTTTTCCTCATTGAGGCTGGAAGAATTCCTTCTGGAGGAGAGATCTAATTGAAGTCAGCAAGTGAATCACAACCTGTCCAGGGGTAATGGATATTTTGAAAGCAAGTTGTATTGGCCTCTGTATTTGATAGACTCCGTAATGAAGTGGTGGCTCTGTCTCTGAAGTTCTCCCATGCTGAGCCCCTGACAGGGACCCTGAGTCACTCACCGCTTCACAGATCTTCCTTCCTGAGCAAATATATGGAAGGTAAAACCACTAAGCTGTTAAATTCACAGCTGAGAATTAATTACACATGATATTAGGATGCAGATAATTTATCTGACTTTGAAAGTATTTTCTCATTTTGGTGAGTTGAATAGTGCACCAAAGACAGGAACTGATAGAGGTAGTTGGAAAAGCAGCCGTGGTGCTGGAGTACAATTTCCTGTCCTGTGAGCATATAACATGAACATTTGACAGTGGCAATTCAGAGATCAGTGTGTGAGAAGCAATATATGCCATTCATGAACTTCACCTAAAAACCATGTAAAAAGCAACCGTGGCAGCTAGCTGGTTTTTTTTCCAACTACAATGCAATGTGTGCCTTTTTCCAGACAAAGATGCCATGACACAGAGGAATAATCCTCTACTTTTACATCCATCCAAACAAACAAACAAACAGAATGTGCCTATTATTTCATTCATACCAACAAAGTACAAATGATCTAGCACTTTGATGAAGGCTTGAGTGTTTATCTGATATGAAAAGAAAAAAGCATCACATCTACCACTGTAATTATTACAACAGTATTTTCATCCTGCAGTGGATCATACACAATAAATGAGCACTGGATCAAGCTACTTAAATGGTGCATTAGCCTTTATTGTACTACAGGACAAATTCTGCAGTCCCCTCTTACAGACTTCACCACAGCTGTTTCCAGTTCTTGACCTGTGAGACAGGTTGAGTGTGCCTGTCAAACTAGAAAGAATAGTAACTATCCTGTTTCTGAAAAAAAAAAGAACCAAAACAAAACCCAATGACTGGACTGTAAAAATTCATCTCCATATTAACTAACAGCACCTGGTCTTGCATTAAAATCAAACACACATAGACAAGTCACTGATATTGATAGATAAGTCTCACACCACTACATCTAAAATTTCTAGTTATAGAGAGCACAAACATATTTAGTCAGAGGCAGGGACATCTACAGAAAACACTAGTTGCTATCCTCTCTGATCCTAATGATCACTTTCTGGGCTGAGCTCTGCATCAGGAAACAGTTCTAGAACTACATAAAATATAAACCTCAAATTCTATCATCAACTATATTTTGAATTAGTCAAGACTGCATATGGCATTTTAATTTTGAGTAGTGTAATTTAATATTTTCAGAAGAATATATAGCAGTATGATTTATTCTCGTTAAAACTCTAGTAAAACAGCAATGAAATACTTGACTTGTGATTTATGCAATACATGAAACTGTTGTGCAGATTTTGTTGGCTTGTAGAGAGTTATCTGAACATCTATTCTCTTTGTGGTAGCTTTCATAATTCACAACTGAGACTGTTCACTTAGAGAAGCAAAAACCTTAAGGTCTGAAATAAAGATAAATTTTAAAAATATAATTACAAATTTAAACAATATTGTTTTAGGGAAAACCTTCAGCTACTACAAGCTGGCCTAAATATGTAATGAAGGATTAACATTGGACAGTGCATAATCACAGTAAACAGAAATCTCATTAATGCAGTATATATTTCATACTTTCCTATTTTAAGCAGCTAACACCTGAAAATTTAAAAGCATTTTTGATATATAGCTGTGAAAAAGGCTACATTTAGTCCATGTTATGAAAATGTGGAAATTAAAGGAGAGAAGTTTTAAGTGAGGAGGCAAAGTTTGGAAAAAGTTAAGCTTTAACTTGTGATTGTCAGACTTCTGTCTCAACCTTAAGACAATCCTTTTTTACTTCCTGACAGCATTATAGAGAAAACAGTCAGCTTCTTTAAAAAAAAAAAAGTAGGATCTAGTGCAAAATTGGAAAACATGGCTTTTAATAGTAACTACAATGGAAAGCTCAGTAGCTATATGCAATACTTCATAGGTATGTCAGAGTCTATAAAAACTCCACAGATTGGCAGATAAATGTCAAATTTATGCCTTGAGCCAACACGGCTGTCCTCTTTTCAATTCAAAATCTAAATTATCCTCCTTAAGGATTTGCCTTTGGCTATAATTCCAATTTAATATCTTTCTTCGTACAAGTTCTTGTGAACTATAGAATTAGATTAAAATATCTGGATAAATTTCTTTTAGAGGACTTTAACATTTCAGAGTCTTCATTTGACCTGTTTCTCTTAACATTATGAAGTGCTGGGACTATATAAGATGTTCTGCAGTGTAATAGGTTCAAAACAATTTCTAGCAGCATCGCAGGCTAAATGTAGAGCAAGAGTAGTTGAATGGCAGTTTAGAAAAATCGCTGCCTTAATAAAATGTTCATGATAATTTGACAAACCCAATATCATAATTACTGGTGTCCTTGCAGCTCTCTAATTATGCTTCAGATTTTTCTAAATAGAAATGTTTAATTAAAGAAGAATCAAGCCACAGATTCACATATCTGCAAATCAGAGATACATCATGTAGCTCTGCGCTATCTAGTAAAGTCCAAATATTTTTTCCTTTGTTAAGATTTTATTTCCTTTTAATTCTGTTTGGTGGTAATGAATGAGGTATATAATTACTCTGATTCATCCTGCACCCTTAGTACTCAAGAACACTTAAAACAATAAAAAAATATCAAAAGAAGAATGAATTAATAGCACAACTAAAACTTAATCCTTAACTTAATATCAAGCATGATCAAAAATTGTGGAGAACTTATTTAGGCTTTGTATAATTCATGTTATACAAATGGCTAAGAAATGACTAGTAGTATCTGTATCTCTATACCAACAGCTATTTCTACAGTTCTTGTCGAACAACTATAAATCATAATGAAGAATCAAAGAAATGAGACCAGATTATCCTAGAGTAAAATAAATCCAGCATCATATGTCTCTGTGAACTGCCAATTTCAAAGAAGCATATAGCTCTTCCTAATCCTGAATATACATCATTTTCCAGAAAAGCTCTTATCTTTTTCATTTTTATTTTTGGCATATATTTAAGTCAAAAATAAACAGGTGAAATTAAGGATACAGAAATAAATATTTAGATACAGGAATGAAATTCACACAACTGTGAAATTCCTGCATGATTAGTCGTTTTTAGTCTGTTTCACCATCTTTGTTACTCCATGACTAAGCCTGCACTCTGGAGCAGGGATACAACACCACGCTGTGCATGCCCCAGATCAGCTTCCCCACTGCACATGCCGTCTGCATCCTGGCTGCAGGAGAGGTTTGCTCAGTGACATGAAATCCTTATTGCTCAATCACCCATAACAGGCAGGCAACGCAGATGGGAAACTTATGAGCTCTTTTGGACCAGTTCAGAAATAAAAGAATTCACAAAATAAATTGCAATCAATTTGAAATAAGTTTTCAGTATTTTCCCTCTGATGCAAATTCATATATCAGACTTTTCACTTTGGTACATAATGCTTGGCTTTCTACCTGCAGATTCATCTGGCAGCCTGATATTTTGAACAGCAAGTCTATGCACAATTAAATCCTAATCAAGACTCTGAAGGACACAGAAGTATAGTGTACACACAAGCTTTCTCCTCACAGTTTTTACTTGAGATAAAAAAGTCAAGGGACAAACACAGAATTGTAAGAAATTAGCAGAGCTAAAAATGTTCTGAAGCCAGATAAGACTTAGACCAGATGAAGTGTAATAGATGAAAGAAGGTGTATTTCTTCTTTGTAATTCTGTCCATTGAATTTTACAGAACAGGAAGCACAAAGGGAGCTCAGCCGTGAGTGACCTTTTTGCTTTGTTCTGTTTTGTTTTGTTTTGTTTACTAGCTCATCATACTCCATCCCCTATGGTTTGATGGTTTTCATTTTATGTTTTGTTTTGGGTGGGTGTTTTTTTAAAAAAATCAGCTTGTGTTCAGCCTAAGCTGAAATATCCTTCTCTTTTTGAACTTGGTATAAATCAAAAATAATGTCACTAAAGTTCAGTATAAAGGTTAGAAAAAAACCATAAAAGTCATTTAGACAGACTTCAATTCACTGGGCAGGCATTTCCCTGGACAAAATCAGGATGATAGGTAGCCAAAAACATCTGTGAAATAATTTCTCCAAATTTGTTCTTTAAAGATCTGTCAACTATAATCAAATAACATTGAACTTTGATTTTGCATTGTTGGTGCTCTTGGACTAAATTCCACTCAGTGTTATTTGTTCTAAAATATCCATTCATCATTAATATTCTACCTAGCCTTACACATGCTTTGGGCAAAGGCAGAGAAAAATTATAAAGATGAGATTTTCTGTGCTTCTGACTCAATGCTACAGTAACTGCAAATATTATGGCTGAACACTTTCAGATAAACTTTGATTTCAGCCACAAAGCCCCAGTACTGGTGTAATGAATGAAATGTCCATTTAACTTTTAGAACTAGCAGATCTGTGAAAAGGAAAGTGCACAGTTCAGTAGTCTATTAACTAACCTGTGAAATGATGCTCATAGGGACAAAGTGTTATTTCTTCTGGAAAATGAGAAGGTCACCATCCAACTACCTTGATCAGATACACCCAGGAATTAAAATGGATATTTTGTGTTCACATTTAATTAGCATTTAAGACTTTCTTTCTCTAAACACTTCCCCCAGGACTGCATGCGCCAAATTCCTACCATAGCTCAAGCTATTACACAAAGACCTGAGGATGCTCATTCTACTTAGCTCTGTCTTAGGTCTACCAACAGTGCTGAAGACAACAGTCTTTTCCCTAGACTATTAAATGACTTTCAGAAACAACAAAAAAAAAAAGAGAAACATTTTGAGTTGAATCTAGCATTATATCACCCACAATGAAGAGCTGTTAGAATAAATAACCAGCCGCAGCTTTGTCCCTGAGGTATTCTGTAAAACCTCTAGCCTATTTAGATGAATTGCAATAAAACAGCATTCATCATTAACACAATGAAAAATAAAATCTGTGGATCTTACTGAAGAGTTTGGATACTTTGGGATGCCAGTAAAGAAAGGAGAAAATGCTCCATGCTAAAGCAGAATTAAAAGAAAATTCAACAGGGAGGCAGAAGGTGCATTTGGATTATCTGCTGTAGATTCCTAACCCAAGTGTCACACAATTAATACACATATGATCCGGAACAGGAACTCACAGGCATGCTTCACAGTCATTGGAAAGAAAACCAGACCAGACAGCTGCTGTTAACCACCCTTTCCACAGAACACTTACATCCTCATCTTCTAAGTGAGTTAAGACAAGATATTAGGTATAGGGATATGGTTTGAGGGCTCTATGTAGCAGTAAGTACCTCGGTGCCTTTGCAGTTCCAGGGGGCATGAGTTGGCATCTGAGTATGCAAAAGTAACAAGAGAGCCAAAACAAAAACTTTTTTTTTGGGTTGCATTTTTTTTTGTTTGTTTGTTTTGTTTTGTTTTGTTTTTTCGTTTGTAACAACTATTGCTGCCTCTCTCTACAAGGGGACCTGGGATAGAGCCATTCTCCATCTCTGGACTATTGCACAGAAAAGGAATACAAGGAATGCAAGAGCTATGCTGCTACAAACAACTTGAGCCTGCTGCCCAATCCTAAGAACACTCACATGGGAGTCAGGGATCCCTCAGTTTGGCCTCTGTGTTCACATACAATCATATATGTAGTTTTATGCATCTATCTAAAGATTGTAATACAAAACACATGACATCCTTCAAGGAAGAACTAGAATCCAAAACACCATCTCTTCCTCACTACCCAGGATAAAATTGTTATAAGGAACAGAAATAACTGTTTTGCACAAAGTACTGCAACAGTTTGGGCAAGCTTCTGTCACCAAAATGTGTTTTAAAACAAACAAATAGAAGACTGGGAGTATCTGGGAACAAAGGACGGCTACTACAACATGGGAGATTCTGTTCTGTGAGGCAAAGACCCAAGGAAGGGTTTAAAATCATCATCTGGCCAGTTCTGTGGCACACTTATCTGTCAGATAGAAAAACATAATCCTGGAACTGAGATCTCTCAAGGTTCTGCCCTGAAGGCATGGCTGGGATTATGAAGCAATGTAAATATCTGAGTAAATTAAGAGTAGCTTGGTTAAGAACACTGAGAAAAAGCCTTTCCTTTGCTGCCATAAGAGAAATTCCCTTCCACCTCTGATCGCACGTTAAGCACATAAAATTGGGGGAAAACCATTCATTCCTGTTCTGTCAGCTAAATTTTGATATCACCACTTGGATTGCTTGACATAGACAATCACTGCAACTTGAGCTGGCAGTTCTGAACTGTAGCTAAATGCCTAGAAAGGGAGAGTAAGAAAGGAGGCGTTATGTACAAATAAGAAATTACTTTGTTTCTATGTATAGCATTTACAAAATTTCTATATGAATATATTCTCTATAGTTCTCATAGGTTTTGAAAAAATGTAGAGTTCCTAAGACAGCTGTCAGAAAACCAGTCTTACAGTGTGAGCCTTAAAGAGTATAACATATTGAATTTACCAGAACAAAAATTGAAAGGTGCCTTGAGTACTATACATGCATTTTTGTTAGCTATAAGGGTGTTAAAATTCTGATAGTCTAAAGACATGGAAGATGCAAGGTTTGTAGATCAAGGCAATAACTTCATTAGGCCTGGAGGCACAGCTAGGAAAAGGTGCACAAGCTTTTGTGTGCACAAGCTTTTCAACAGGTCACTGCAAATAATCAGTTTTACATAGACACTTGTTCAGAAAACATATCTGAAAATGGGAGACTTTTCAATCTTACTGACAAAGGCATAGCAAAAGGAAGACTGGCAGCTGAAATTAGACAAATTCAACCTTTCGACAACATTGCAATTTCCTAGCACTAAGGGTAATTAAATATTGGAACGGCTTACCAGGGGAGCTGGTGGACTCGCCATTGCTTGGAGCTTTAGGACGAGATTAGATATCATTGTAAAAGAGATGCTTTAATCCAGCTTCTGGAAGTTCTCAACATGCCCATAACACTTGCAGCTCTGCATTAAGACAATGACTATAATCAAATCTCATACTTTAGGGTTTCAACTGCAAGGGTTATAAAGAATTTCTTTTTCCTTTCACATAAAATAACAGACAGATACTTTGGTGTGGTTTATACTCTGATCTGTCTCTGAAGTAGCAGAGATTGCCCACATCTACACCAGGGGAGCTGATGCAGTGGCCAGTGGTAATAGGGAAAGTACTTTATCTTAGCCTGAAATTCACCAAGCAGTCATATCCTAACATGAACTCACATGAATTTGAAGCCATCTGGATGTAAACCACCTCTGACCCCAAGGGTGTGTGATCAGGTCAGTGCAGAACCAGGTTTGATCTGCTTGCCCAGCTAAGGGCCTGGCATTAGCACCCACTCAGCGTTGTACTAACACAGCTACGTGACTTTTGGAAAGGAGTGGTTTCACACTCTGCTGCTGCAGAGCACTAGCCAAGGGTCCAAGGAAAAAACTATTGGATCACCACACCCTTAGAGGTCTTGTTAATGAATCTTGCTGGATTAATTCAAAGGGATCATTTTTCCCAAGGTGAGATAAACAGAAATCTCAATTGAGTTTGTTTTCTGTTTATTCATTGTGAGATCCAAATCACCTGGTAATATAGTAAGATCATCTGGACATATTTTATCTAATTAACTGATTGGTGTTGAAGAAGCATAAGTAACACCTTGATCTTTTCTGTCTCCCGAAAATTAACATGCTTTAGCCTCTAGAGTTGTCATGTTTACATACAAGTATCAGGATGGATTTAGCATTCTGTGTTTTCCAGTATAACTAGATACATAAGCATCCCCTTTGGTGTTTAATTTAGCTACATCTGTACCTATACAAACTAGACTATTTTAGCAGAATACTGTCGTGACTTAATTATTAAGTAAAGCTGAAGACAAAAACAGGACATTCTGCTGCTTTTACAGTTTTGTGTGAAAAGATTATGCCTCAACTCTGTCAAATAGAGCATAAAGTGACAAATGCAATTTCTGTGAGCTTCAGTGGTGTGTCCATACTGTGAGTCTCCAAATAAAGATCCATTTAAGTCAAGTCCATGTTTCCAGGCTTTTTTCTTCTCAGCTACTTATACTATTCTCCTATATCCCTTTGATGGTGAGTTAGTTTCAAAGATATTTCTGTCTGTGCTAAATAATGGGCCATTTGATGGAGTTGTTCATAGTTACACCTGGAATGTAATGCAGGAATGTAATTCACCTGTCCTGCAATTCAGGACATTTTCCATGCAGAATGAGGATCATTTCACTTTACCACAATTCTGAAGCATACATATTAATATGAGGCTCTGTTGTCAGTACCCATCATTATTATTACATTAAGATCATCATATTTGAAGTAAGAATGGGACACACCATGATAGCACTATCTAGTAATACAAAATATTCATGTAAAAAAAAAAAAGACTCAGTTTCTAAAAAGGGAAAAAAAAAAAAGAAGATACTGCTTGTCTCAGTGTCTATCTTGATGATAGAGGAATATATTTGACAACAATAATGAAGATCATATTTACAAGATGGCCCGAGAAAGTAGTACATTGTTCCATGAGTATCTTTACTCAAACCAAACCAGACTACTGAGAATAAAAATCTCCTCAGCTGGGATGAAAATCATAAAATCTGCACTTGCACTCTTCTGACTTCTCAAACTGACACCACTCAGTCTGCTGCTGTATTTGAGTACAAATAGTTCAGACAGACTCTGTACCTGGATCTGCTCCACACTGCACACAAATTTCATGATAATGAATTTCTAATCTTCTTTTGATTATTTGTTCTACTGAGATCCTTATAGCATACCTAATGCCCATAATTTAGGGAAACACTTGGAAAACTGCAAATAAATCTCTGTCCCATAATTTTTAAAGAATATTCTTAAACAAAAATAGGAGGAGGAATATGTTATGCAATAGACATATTACAAGCCAATTACATGATAAAGACGAATATTATTCTAATTAGAAAGAAGTTCTTCACTCTGAGGTTTGTGAGACACTGGAACAAGTTGCCCATGGAAGCTGCAGATGCTCCATCACTGGATGTGTTAAAGACCAGGTTGGATGGGGCTTCGAGCAACCTGGTCCTAGTGGGACGTGTTCCTGACCATGGCGGGGGTGTTGGAACTGGATGATCTTTAAGGACCCTTCCAACCCACACCACTCTATGATTCTATGATTCTAATGATATATATAATCATAAATTTTGACTTGAAATACAAAAATTATGCATTAATTTTTACAACCTGTTCATTTGAAGGATTATTCAGGGGAATTTGGAGTACAGGAACTGTCTGCACATTTGCAGCAGAAGAGAGATTTACCTTATCTCATGGAGTGCTCATTTGTTTTCCTCCTGTGACAAAATTTTTACCTGAGTAACACAGAAGTTCATGTGATCACTGGGCATCAAATTCTCTGCTCTTGGATTTCTTCTAAAAAATTCCCAACTCAAAGTGTTTGAATTGTTAAGTTATTAGAGTTGTAAGAGTCTAAAATTTTTAATTGAGTGGACTATTTTTAAAGTTAATTTCCATGCAGCATAAAAAATGGATGTGTACAGTAGAATCCAGAGAATTAGCATAATTGTGTTGTCATCCTTTCTTGATTCTCTGCTGAAAATGTTCTTACTGTTAAAACCCTGTTTCCTATACATTTTTAATAAGAGAACTGGAAACTCAGTCTTGTATTTCTTGAATCTTATCTTTCCTTAAACACTACCAGGTAAGTTTTTTTCTTCCTTAAGAGGATCACATGAAAGCTTGAATTAACATAAAATGTTTTCTTTAGGATTTGGTATTTTGGCATAATGCTTCACCCCCTTTGTTCATGTAATATTAAAGATATTATAATTAACAGATTTTCAATTCTGTTACTTAAAACAGTGCATATATTTTCATTTATCAGAAATTAAAAAAACCCCTAACAGTACAATTTTGACATGTAATGAAATGCTGTCAGAAGCACAATGATTAAATGTTACATACCCCCTCCCCCCCAAAAAACCCCAAAAAACCCAACTCAATAAATTCAACATAAACCAAACAAATAACATAATCTAATCTAACTGCCCACTTTACCTGGAAATGCATGCCCTGTTAGAGAATCCAAATCTGAAATTAAAACAGTGAAAAAATAATCTTTAACACTAATTTAATATTAAAATCAAACAAAAAAAAAAACCCAAAAAAACCAAACCTGTCACCAAATACCACATTATCACCAACATCAAATTTTAATCACACATGTATGAAAAGCAACATTAGAACACTTAGTATTACATTATGGAGGTTTTTTCCCTGCATAGTTTTGTAAAGATGTAAAATAGGATCTAAAGATTAAAGTCTTGAACACTACAGGAAGATAATTTATTTTGCTGTTCAAGACAGACATGTCACAATTAAATAGGAATTTTAAAATATTTTTTTAATGAACCTCTGCTTTCAGAAGCTTTTATATTGAGTATAATCATTTATTTTGAGGTTGTACATAAGAACAATAACTGGAAATATACAGAATACTTTTTAGATTATACCATTTTAAAAAGGGTATTTTCTTTACTGATCATAAAAAATAACAGACCTAATGTTGTCCATTCTAGTGTTCATTATTTCTTTTTTTTTTTTTTTTTCTTTTCCTCTCTCCAAAAATTAGCTGTTTTATAAACGGGCAAATATCTGGAAATACTACTACTGACACCAAAAAGCATAAATTAGGGCTTCACTGGCCAACTCCCATCTATAGAGAAAGCAGGAAGACACACTAGTGGCACTGGTGGCACCAGAGCAAGCCCTCCCAAACTTGCACTGGGACTAGAGTTCAGAACTTCATCTTTGAAGTGTTTTGTCCTATCTTTGGAGATTCCATGTTCTTAACAGAGTCATATTTAGTAACTTCAAGGAGTTTTAAGCAGAGATTCACTTGTAAATCTATAGCCAGAACTAAAAGAGTAGTTAGCTCTGATAAAGTACAGTCACAAGATCAGCTAGTATTGCTATTCCTCTACCAAGGTGTGAAGCTATTTCTTAGGCATACTTGACCAAAAACACCCTTCATAGGTAGTATTGTGTCATGCAAGACAGTGATGTGAGTGCATGTGGAAAACAAACCCTGCTGCTGGAAGCAGTCCACCAGTTCCTAATAAGCTCACCAAGATAGCATGTCTCAGGCTGTCCTCCTTCCCATCATCTCACAAGTGGGATGGCAGAGGAATGCTGTACCTACATCCTCTTGGAAAAGCACAACGGACAAATTGTGTCTGACCGATTTACCTTGATATATGTGCACATGAACTCACTTGGCATTTAGAGGGATGGAATGTATTTATCAACAGTGCCTGCAAAAAGGCTGTTGCTCAATCTAGGCACTTTATTAGGAATGTCTAGTACCATTTTTTAAACTACTTCATCTTAAAAAAAGATTTTCTTTCCTGATTACAACAACCAACAGATATAAGATTTCAGGTTGTAATGGTTTAGGCAACAGAAATCCTGAACTTCTTGTATTACAGCAACTGAGTCCAAAAATTACTGGGAAAATATTTAACAATGAACTCCTGGACATAAAACTTCTACTACTGGAAGAAAAGAGTAAAATGTGCTTGGTTTTAAAAATTTATAACTGTTTAAATGAGATAAATTTCCTGAGAACTGAGAACATGCTTAATGATGTAAGTGAACATGAGAGGAAAACAACCCAAAATACGACAAATGTGCTAGAGAAAATTGCTCTCTGAAACCCAAGATACTGAACACAATGCATTACCTAACACTTACAGGATGTGGGATCTCAAGCTTTATTGTACCAAACTTTATCATAAACTATAGCAGAAGGAAAAACTAATCTCAGCATTTTTCCTTCCAGAGCCTGAGACAAAAGAATGTTGTTGCTCCCTAGGAGCCTATAAAAACCCCAACAAAAACAGATTATGCATAAATGGAGTACGTAGCTATGCAGTGACTGCTCTCTGAAAGCACAGATACTGGATGCAGCCACCATGTAAATATGAATCATCCCCAAAAAAGTGTAATACTTGAATTGCCCAAACTGCTGTCACTGTGCACATGCTGTGGCTGCACAGCAATAACGTGTTCAAAAGCATCTGCTCTATGTCATTTTATTGATTGAAGTATCCTGTTGCAAAACCTTAAAATCGAAGAAAAAGAACAGGAGGAAAAAAAAAAGAAAAGGTTACGTTCCTATAGCAGCAAAACCATATCTACTCAAACACTGGGATTTAAAAGAAAAAAAAAAAAAAACCGAAAAAAGAAAAAAAAAAAAAAAAGGAAAAAAAAAGGAAAAACTAACCCAAACCAAAGACATGGGACTTGTTTCTGAAAAGTGCATGTACACATTGTGACTTGCAGAAGAAATCACTGCAAAAATGCTATTCTGAAACTAATGCAGATAACTTACTCTAAATTAATTAGGCATTTGTCCCAGCATAAAGCAGCACTATTTTGTAATACTCCATGTTAAGCTAATGATGTAAATCGTGGATGTATTTGTTTTCTTACAAGTCAACCTGCACTAACTGAAAATGAAGTAGTTTCTCACTTGAGCACATATCCTTTAACTGTGTGAACAGTTAAATAAAATGAAACCTACTTTGCTACCTGAAAACAGAAGAGTTTATGGTATGTTGAACCCACAAATCATGATACATGTTTCCTAATTCCATTATTATATTTCACAATGATATGAGCTGACACCACAGAGGCAGGCAATGTAAAGTTTCCCATATAAAGATAAATACAATGCGCAGCATTTCCCTGCCAGACTTCAATACATGCAATTACTGCAGTTACAACGGAATGAAACCTTTGCTGTGACTGAAACAACCAGAGCATTCAGTCTCTGCCATAAGATTTCTTCTACTCATCTATGGACTTCAAGAGCAGGAAGAAAAATCAGCTTTTCCTGTTATTGTTTAGAAGGCTTCTCAGTTTCTTGGACTGATTTTCAATTAAATAAGGTTGGTCAGGTGGGATCCAATTTTCCGCCATTCCATTTATTTAATGATTTGCCCTGATTTGGCACCATTCGCTTTTGTTTTCATACGTAAGACTTGTGAAGCAAAGAGCAGGAATATGAGATGAAAGTGGAGTACCTACAAATTAAACACATTTCCATTTCCTTTTTAAGTCAAAATAGCTAGCATGTCCACAGTAGCAATTAGAAATGAATTATATTCGTGCAATCCAGACCGGATTAATTGATTTAAGTAAAAAAACCAGTGATTTGATAATAAATCTGACTTCCATTTATATTGCATAGCATGACTGTTAGAAAGGGAAAGAGGATGTACTTCTCAGCAGGCAGTATTTCTGGTATGCATTTCCTTAGCTCAGTGCAAAAACAGACATTGGAGATGGTACAAGCATTTCATGCCAATAAGCTAATTGACTTTTCCTAGCGCTGGTTAGCAAAGACGGAGTCCTGTCCGTATCTTGCCTTCAAGGACCTGTTCCACTTACTTCAAAAACAGTGTACACTGCACAATCCAGTACGCAACCCTTGGTAAGTTCTGGTGCTGCCTTGACAGTAAAATATCCAAGCATGGATTACCAACACCAAATGAGTGGAAAGGGTAATTTTGACAGGGCATGTGAAAACATATTTAAGGTGCAGAGCACATTTAAGTCACTTAACATTAAGGGCTCTCCATGGCATTGTCAGCAAGATGATGAAACACCAAACCTTCTCTGGGAGCTGTTACCTGCTTAGAAAGGTTAGGAGAAGCTAAATGAATACTAAGTCATGCTCTTTTTGAAATACAGGATTTCTTCCTGATTCTAAGTGTTACTAGATACTGCTAGCAGGAAATGAGTGTCTCTTCTTTGCTGAACTTCCACTGTTAGACTCAATCTTATTTCACTAAAAACCCATAACTGGGAAGCAGAACTCGGGAGCAACTGACAATGTCCACACCACCTGGACCATGAATTCTGCAAAGTTCATGTCTTCTTTAAACCACAAGAGAGGAGTGAGATCCAGCTCCTCCTAAGGAAAAGAAATAAAAGGCTGGTCACAAAGAAGAATGTAAAGAGCTGACATAGAGCTGCAGTGGCTGTAGATGTCAGATGGCTTGTATTAACCAGAAGTTACAACTATAGCTTTGACAGTCAGGCCAGTGCAAGCTATTGGCATATAACTCCTAGGAGTGGATTTGGATTGTGAGTTTGGCCACACCCAGATTTTAGGTTTAATTTAGTATTACCCAAATCTAAAGCCAGAGGCTAAACTAGAAGTATGTAAGCAGTTCTTTGCATTAGCCTCTAGAGGGGGGAAGTTTCCTTCAGTTTAGAAATTATGTGTATTATTCACTAAAAAGATGGTTTTGCAGTAGAGGCAACTTACACAGTCCAGTTGCCTGGACTTGGGTCTGCATTATTTATCATTATCCTGCCACTGTGGCCCTAACCTACTGCAGTAAAACTGGTTTTGGGCTCTTTCATATTTACATTGATAAATTATTGCATTCATTTGCCACCAATCCTGTTAAGAGCACAATTATCATTTTAATGGGAATGTAAACCCTTCCTGTGATAACTTCCCTGATGAGAAGAAAAAGACAGTCAGCATAAAGCTTGCACTCAGGAATTCATAATAGTACATTCACCATCTTACAAACCCACTGCTTACTTGCACTGGCTGATGGAACTTATTTTTACTCTTGCAGATGATTCAAAGAAAAAAAATAGTTGAACAGTTAGTTATGAAGACTCCGAAGTATGACACTACAAAGCTTATTTATTTTTCTGATTCAAGTTTATACCATCAATATGTTGATTAAAAAATTGCATCATATTTAGACAGGTAGATCACACTGACAGTGTTAACAAGGGTTTCCTTTCACCAGCTTTCTTTTCTGCAATATTGTTATGAGTGGGATTCAAATTTATGTTTCTTCAGTAGATGTGTTTTTATGTGAGTAAGGTGTCTGAGCTCCATTAGTTCCAATGAAGATGAAGTTAAGATTGAGTCAATACATTACATTACATCAAAAAGTAGAAATCAAACTTGGTCAGATGAACAGTTAAAACAGCTCTTTCCGCTGAAAAGATCTGTAGTAACTATAGTGGGAACTTAGACAGCTACCTAATCTATAGTGCAGGGATTTGGAGCTGAATCTCACCACAAGAACATCTTTAAGGAAAATTATCTACATAAATGAATGTGGATCTGAGACAGCCACAAGAATAATATGGGAGTGATTTAAGCATGGAATATTAGCTGTTTTGCAGTTGGTGAACCTGAGAATCTCAGATCTCTGAAATGGCTAGTTAAAGTATGTCCTAGACAAAAATAAACTTGCTGGTCATTTTCTCCATAATTATACAGGATCTGCTTGCAGCCTTTAATTTGACCTTCTGATTTAATGTTATTCCAGCCAGAACTTGACAAATGGGCACAAATTGAAACACAGGAGAGTCAATCTAAACACGAGAAAACACTTTTTTTGGTAGTTGTTTTGGTTTTGATTTTATATTTCTATGAGAGTGACGGAGCACTGGCACAGGTTGCCCAGGGAAGTTCTGGAGTCATGGTTCTGGAGCACCTTGTTCTGAGTGGCCTTGCTTGAGCAGGGGGTTTGGACCATTTTGTGATTCTGTGAGACAATACCAATTGTTGAAACAACTCAAGTGCTGCATGTGGTTGCAGTGTTGACAGAACAAGAGAGACAATTTTTCCTGATGAAGATATTGAATTGAGGGAGGCAGATCACAAAAAATATTTATTACGAGATCTTTTACTAATAAGCCTGTTGTTATTAATAGAATCCATCTGTTATTATTAACAGCTGGTAACCATCTACACTGTCCATGCATATTTTTACTCACACAGCTCACACTTGTACTTGCACACTCACGCACAGCCACCCACTAGTGCAAAGCTGGAAGACCAATCCCAGCTGTTTGAGCAGAGCTGCAGGGTCATAACAGCACACAGGGGCTCTTTGGTGGGTGTCCAGAAAAGACCCTCAAAAGGTCCTTCATTTCATCAGGTGTATATGTAAGCCTGCAGCCTGGCTGCATGTAGCAGCAGCACCGTCTTGAATGTGCTGGCTGTTGATGCCAGTGTGGGCAGGTGGACAGGCGCAGCCAACTTTTGGTGGCCCAAGTTTATCGGCTCTTGCAGAACCAGCTGGACGGCCAATCTCAGGAGTTTATCAGTGCCTGGGAGACTGCTGCACGCTTCTCTCTGCAGCCTGCTGTATGCTCACAACCTTCTCCATCCATACACCTAGATACCTATAGAAATCACCAGCATAAGCTCACACAAAAGGCACTCTAATGCAGTGCAAACTTTGCCCTGCTATGTGATATGCTTTAACAGAAGAAGCTAGCAGGACATCTAAAATTGTGTTATTCCAGATGCAAATTTGTCCTTACATAGTAGTTGTGATAATTACAAGAACTGGTAATACTACCAAATGCACTTTATCCTTAAAAGATTTTATTCAAAAAACACATGAGAAAGGAAGAAAATACACTTTGGGATTTACTAAAGCATCTTATTTAAATAAATAAATAAAAAAAACTCTTTTAAGATACAGTTAACTTATGGGCATTCCTTTCCTTTGGATAGCAAATATTAATTAAATGTGTCCTTAGTTCCCTTAGAACAATTTGATTTTTGTGTTACTGAAGCTGTATTCAATACGGCTTTTAGGTCACAATGTCACCACCCTCTATACAGAATAAAATTAACATTACATTAAAAAAAATGAAACTTTTAGATTATATAAAAATATTTGGGATAATGTACAGAGTTGATTTTAAACATATCCTCCAGGTCTAGTTTGCCTTGACTGAGCTTCACACTTCAGACTAGAAAAAAATGGGATCTACTGACCCTGGGCAGCTTAACTGGATCATGGTCTGCTTCTCTTCCTCCACACCTTGTGTTTTCCTCTATTGTTTACTCTGTCTCACATTAAAAAAACTAAAGAAAAACATCCACCAATTAAAAATAAACCCCCCAGAAACATTTTCCTTACATTTTGAAAGCTATCATTAATCCATTTTCTCCTTCTGCTGATCTCAGGCAAGCTGTCTGCATCATGCTTCCTAGTATAATCATGGCCTCAGGACTGGTTTATCCAAACTCAATACAGGGTTTTTAAATAACATCTTAAAATATGTTGTAGAACCTATGGCTGCACACACAGTCATCTCAAGATCAGAACACTAATGCTTGCCAAAGTACCTCTCATCAGGAAACTTGAAGTATATTACAGCTGAAATCCCAGCCCTGGCTTCCTGCAGAGCTGGATGCTGCACTGACAGCAGCAGCAGCACCCACTCTACTCGAGTGCAGAGAGACTTTATTTAGGCAACATTGACTTGCACTTTGATAGCAGTAATGGAAGACACCTATCATCACTGGTAGCTGCACTGTAATTTGGAAGCCCCTGCAGTTCACCATAGCCTTACTGCCCTATATCAAGCCAGCACTTTCCAGAGGACTACCACAGGTGTGCCGTCCTCACCACATGTAATAATTCCAGTGCTTTGAGAAGGTACACTTTATCTCTTGCTTAGGGAAATAGTTCAGCAGTGGACATGCAAAGTAGGGTTAATGGTTGGACTCAATGATCTACAAGGTCTTTTTCAACCTAGATGATTCTATAGGCACACTGTATCTACAGGCACATTGTAACTGGGAGTGCTACAGCTCCTAAATCCCACTCTAGTTCAGTGTGTACAACAAATACACACATATAAATGAAGAGTTTCTCAGAAACACCAGTACAAACATTATTCATACTTTACTCACTGACTTCCATTCATGCAACCAGTTTAGTCATGAAAGAGGTGAAAGAACTCATTTCCTAATGTAATTTAACCTCTTATCATGTCTATAAACATTTTTAAGCTCAGGAGCACTTTAAAAATGTTGTATGGCTGATTATTGAACACTCAACATCTTACACTGAAAACTTTCTAGAAAGTTTTGATTCTGATTTTTTTTAATGACTATTTATAAATTTATTCTATTCCTGCCAGATCTAAAGGCTGCTCATAACCAGGATATATGAAGCCATGGTTAGTACAGTACTATTTTTGAGCTACCAACCTAAAGCTTTTACTTTGGGCCAGAGCTGATTTCTATCCCGATAGCTCAAAAGGCAAGTATAACTCTTTCCTATCTGAAAAAGACTGTACAGAAACAACACAATTTCCAGATAGAGGAATTTCCAAACTAAGGGTATTGCTAATACAGACAGCCATGGGCTGTTTATACTTATTTAACCTCTGAAAAGTTTCAACACCTGACATCAAGTAGCTGGTAGAGTTTTGAGAGTCTAGCTGAATCTGACCTGTGCATTCAAATCAACCCTCTTCCTATATGAAGAGTTAAACTTTAAATTTATTTTGCATAAACTTGGAACATGTGCATACCATGATTCAGAAGAATCAGTAACATACGTTACTGATACGGTGATATCATGACTCTCAGAAATATCATGCTATGAAAAACCATACAGTAGATGAGGTAAAATATGCTAAATAAAAATAAACCTGTTTATTTAATATTGAAACATCTGTGAAATCTTCTGATTAAATTCTGGAGGTAGGCACTGAGCAAGTCAGGATCCTCAAACAAAGGTTTAATAACACCATATGAAAAAATAAAATAAAATAAAAAAACCTCAAAACCAAACAAACAGTTTCCTGAAAAATGAACTTCAAAAAAATATATCTGCTCAGTTTTATTGCAGTCCCTCTCTAAATCCGCTTTCTGCATGAGAAAGGCAAGAAATTGTGTGAAATTCAACTGTTCCACTTTATGCCGCTATTCATGTCAAACACTATGACATGTCTTTTGGAAGCTTCTTCATGTTGTCAGATTGTTTCAGTTCATCTCTGTCTTTCTCTTGTTCTAGAAATGCCTCTTCTCTCACACTTTCCCTGGTTTTTAGTGACTTTGCTTTTTCCTTGATATTTATATATATATAAGCTCTTGAATCTGCAGGAGTTTCTAAATAAAAGATAATTTTCTTTCATTATCACCTCAGTATCAACTCCCCTTCCTCTAACTCACGTCAGATTACCTTCAGGTTTGTGCTCAGCTTTATCTAGTCTTTCATATATCACTCATTATCTTCTGCTGGCCAAGTCATAGTATTTTTTCATGTTCAATCTCCTGTCTTTTTTAGTTTTTATCAGATAAAACTGAGCACTTATTATTAAGCAATCTTTCAAGCCTTTGATGCCATGCCTGGTTTCAGAGACATTAAATACCGATGTTTATACATTGACATGTAAAGTACCAAGATGAGCTTTATATGACAAAGCTGACTCAGTGACTTACTAAATATTAGGACAATTCCTGTTATACTATACAAACTGAGTGTTCTAAGTACATTAGATTTGCAAAAGCTAGTGAGGAAAAAAAAAGATCTACTTCAGTGCTTAAAGGAAAAAAAAAAAAAAAATCATTAAAAGTGCAGGCAATGAGGTATTTCCACAAGGCAAGCCCAGGAGTTTGCCTTTCCAGAAGAAAAGTTAGAAGGGATTTGGCACAGTCTATGCATATATTTTGTAATCTTCAAAACTGGTATACAAGAGAGACTGATTAGGGCTAGAGGAACATAGCACTTCTGCATCCCAGGTATACAAAGGGCAAAAATCAGTTGTTAAATTCTAATTTAAAAATAAAAAACAACAAACAAACACAAAACCCCTACAAACTGACTTGCTACCTGAAAGGCAAATATATCTTTCCAATATAAAGACTAAAAAAATTAAGAAGGGATGAAAGTGAAAGCATGAGAAATTTGTTATAAATGTCACTGAACTTAAAATAGAATTTGAGAACTACACTAGAGAAACTACACAAGTACGAGCAATGTTATTTGGTATTAATTCTGCTTCCAAGGTATTTCAAAGACTAATTGCACGGATGTCTCAGGGCTTTTATATCATTGAAGCTAAAGTGGATCATTTTGTCACTTGAGTACTGTGTAGGAGGTTTAAAGTTTATCTCAGGACAACAAATACTTGGATTCTATTTCTTTGAGAAAAATATCCCTTTTGGGGACCAGCTATATCATGTACACATGGATGAAATCAGCTTCCATTGAAAAGTGTTTCTTTAGTTCTCATGTGGATTTTATTTCAGGGAACTAGTGTGCTCTCATGACTTCTCAATATTTTCTTAATATTTCAAGGATAATTGGTCAATATAGATGTTAAAACAGTATGGTACAATAAAATAGTGACTGAATTTTTTGGTTTTTTTAACTTTCTCATTACTGCTCACTGCCTTTTCAAACTTTATGTTTAGTTAAACCTTTTCAAGCCTGTGGCAATATCTGAAGAGACTGTGTTAAAATTAATTACATCTTTGAAAACATTTAGCCACAGTCCTGTCCTTATCGAGTTTTCTTGAGGGTGACGTCAATGAGAAGAGGAGCAGGTGCAGGTTTTTCGTCTGTCCTATCATATCACAGTAATCAGGATATAGATGGTTTCTGGTATAGGCTTGTGAAAAACAAATTCAAGGCGGAAAATGCTGAAGAAACTTTTAATTTTATAACTGATACCATTTTTTGGCAGAAAATAAATAAATAAATAAATAAATAATGCATAAAGGGCATGGAGGGAGATTGAGAACTGTGTGAAAGCTACATACCACAAAAGTTCAAAGCATGAGATAGGCTACTCTATTTCAATGTTTCCCATACTCCATGCAACAAAGAGATGTATGAATGGAAATTAGGAATGTTTACCAATTTCAGGCAATTTATGTGACATTGCATGTGCAGCATGTGTGTGCCTCTGTTTACACACACTAGAAACAGGAGCAAAGGAGAGTCTGTTGCAGAGGCCCCTGTTGACTCCACACATAGGGACTAGGATCATGAGGTAGTAGAGGGACATTTGAGACACATTACATCACGCCAAGCCCACTGCTTTCTTTGAATGTCTTTTCCCAAGAGGAAGTCTTTATCAAGACAAATAAATGTAATTCACAGAACTTGTCTTCTTAACTAAGTGACCTCTTCTCACAGTTAGCATGGAGACCAAGGGACAAAGGACCTTCCACCATTTAAAAAAAAAGACTATAGGAAAGGGACAATAGCCTATAACACAAGGCAGTACACAATAACAATTGCCCTAATGATGTATTTTTCATGTGTCATTCACTGAATACTCTGAAGTGGTGATTTAAGAAACTTGTCAGTGTTTTCAGTGATAAACACCAGAGTTCAACCAGAAATGACTGCAAGACTCCCTTTGATTTCACAGGGGTAAGAACTGCACTGAATTCAGACAGAAAAGATCATGAAACAGGAGAAGGGATTTCATGGGGAAAAGTTTGTGATAATTTAATTAAAATCTTTACGCACAAGGGAATGAAGGAAAGGCTGAATTGGCTTTTGCCCATAGGCATTTCCAGATTTGGTTCCTTCACTCAGTTGGTTTAGGATTCTTTTAGAACAGTTTTGTGCTTTCCACATTTTTCATGTGGAATATTATCAGAGGAGAAAAGTTATTACATTATGTCACTCAGTGGAATTACTCCAGTATGGAAAATGGCTGATTTTGTAGCTTTTAAATATTCAACTATTAGATGAAATAACAACTATTTAATTATAACCTTAATTAAATCCTAGGTATGGCTCTTCTGAACATTCTTGTAAAACACATGAATGCACAGGTAAAACAGAGCAAACAGTTCAGTGACCATCTCTAGATCCAGGATACATATATGCATGATACAAATTAATTCTGGGCCCTGACATGCAAGTAGGCAAGCAGCCAAATTGTCATGGGTCTTTTTCACTTTGACTAACTTTGGCTTTGAAAAGGTTTTTTGAAATAAAATGCACTGAAACTGCTTTGTTCTCTGGGACAGACTCACTATTGAAAAAACAACACTTTCAAATGGAAGGAGAAGACTTATCAAAATATTCTAAAAATATCTGTATTTGAAGGCCAAGTCTGGCCTGCAATGTGTAATTTAAGATCATCTTTTCTAAATGACAAAGACCTCCTTTCATATTTTAACACTACTACGTATTATATGTTCTGGAGTTTAACAAAATACCTAACAATAGGAAGGTTGCATTATTATTTTTACTTTTTTTTTTTACTAAACAGCTTTGATATGGAAATAGATTTGCCTCCAAAATGAACTGGTTAAATTTTGTAGAAACAATGTCCTCTTATCTCGGTATATTAGAATACGAAATTCCATGCAACATTAAATTTGGTATCATGAGAGCCATAAAAACAAACCCCTCAAAGCTCCCCAAAAAAACAACCTCACAACTCTGGAGATCATCCATAAACAAATAAAATAAATCCTGCAATTTAGAAAAATGCAAAAAAATCCTCTGGTTAACACTCATTTCTATTAGCAATGTTAATTTACTTTGGTAGAACTGCTTAGCCATTTTATTTTACAGTGTGTCTGTCAGGAATTTTGGTTATAATGTAAAAAAAACCAAACCAAACATGCAACAAAACAAGAAAAACAGTCTAAACAACTTTTGATTCTTGTTCTTAAATGCACCATTTAACCTGATACAACTGAATTTTATGAGATGACCTGTTGTTAAAATAAGACACATAATTTTTACTACTCTTGCTCAAAAAGGATCGGGAAGACCCAATTGTTTTCAGGAACTTATTATCAATGAAATTATTTTCAAGAAAGCGAGCTATGTTTTCTGTGTCCTACCAATCTTGCTGTGATTTAGTTGTTAGAAAAACTATTTCACTGACATAAGTGGAGAGGATAATATCTATCTTTCACATTTCTTAGTTTAATTGTCTTACTGCAACTGAATATGACACACAATGTAAAAAAGATTAATGATGAGAGAAAACCAAAGTCAGCAGCCTCAGGCAAGACAGTTTCTCAGAACAGGCTTTATAATCTCTGAAGAGATATTATTAACTTTAAATGAATTTGAATTTTTTACCTTCTTCTTTGTTTTCTGAGACAGCACTACAGAACTTGTTTTTCGAGTCCTTCTGTATTCTGAAGAAAATTTCCATCTTTCCCTTTGAATGGATTTTAAATAAATTCAAACTGTATTTCACTCAAGCTTATTATGTAGTGTCAAGAATTTGCTAGCATTGATCAGTTTTTAACCATGATTGAAGGTCTTCCTATCATATCTGCTCTACATTTCTTCGGTAGATTCAGCTCTGTACTAAAACAAACAAACAAACAAAACGGGTTCTAAGAAATGAGAGCAGCAATGGTGAAGTATTGTTTTCTCCCATCTCTAGAGGTCCCAAGAACATGCACAGTCTACCCCCGCATGCTTCTCTTCACATCACAGTTCTGCAGATCCTCTTCCCTGGGAGGTTTTGCCTGGTCTTTGGCCTCTTCCTCTCCTCCTCACACATTATAAATATAAAATATATTTCTTTTTTTCATCAGAGAGATATTAGGACATTGACAACCCATTAACTTTCTCTTCTTCAAGTCTTCGCTCTGCAGGCAGTTACCCTGGCTCCTGAGAGAGCAGTAGGATGTTCCAACAAGATGAGTGGCAGACTAGATAAACTGATGGAGCAATGGCTTCTGATGTACACTTCCAGCTGCTTCACTGGAAAACTACTCCTGGTTCTCTCTCAGTTCCCTTCCACCCACAGATTCAACTACAGGATATGCCTGTGCCCTAATTCTCTTCCTCATAAAGTTTCCTAATTTTTAACAATGTCTTTGGTATTGTGCGTGTACCTTCAGAGGGAAAAGATTCCTTTATCAATATTCATTTTATTGACAAGGCTGTTGGAGGAGGATCACACCACCCTTGTGCCAATGAACCAGCTGCATGCATTCGAGTTCCCAGTCACCAGTAGTGAAAGCACTGCTACCTCTGATTATATACAAAGGTAAAGTATATAAATGATCTTTGCATCTGGGTTGCCACATCTTCTACATTTTAAATTCTGTCTCAGAGAACAGATAAAATAATGCTCAGGCATTGCAAAACAGAGCACCCTCAACTTTTCCGATTGCTTGCCAAGAGATTCACTTAATTTAAGTAATTATTTTAGTACAATTTCTTTTGAACAGAAGATCTGAAAAATTCATATCAAGAACTTGAAAATGCTGACAGGTTGCGCAAATATTCTGCCAAACTTTATCCCTAAGCCCACAAAACAAAATGATTCAAGAGAAAAAAAGGAAAAAAAAAAAAAGAAAAAAGAGAATAACATACCTCTTCTTTCTTTAAATGTTGTCTCCAATAACCTTGTTCCACATTGGCCAAATGAAAAACTGTATAATAAGTAACATATAAAATACTTCAAAAAGCTGGAATCATATTGATCTCGATTAGTATAATTAATATATACTTCTTCAAACTCTAACTGTGAGGGCAGTTTTCAAAACGATATCTGGCAATTTGGTGCATGGTCCTTTATTGAAAGTAGGTGCTGGAATTAAAAATAGCTTAAAAAATATACAACTGAAATATTGCCTTACATTCAGCAATACTCATGTTCTGAGAGTTCTCAGGGTCTCAAGGTAAAAAAAAATTAAATAATTTTCTGTATGAAGATATAGCAAAGGTTGGGCTTTCTAGATTTTAGCTGCACATTAAAGTTCTCCTTTGTAATACAATGTACAAAAGCAAGAATAAAAGATGCAGAATGGCCAGATCAAGGAATTCAGAAGTTTTGGCCTATTCCCCGACCTGCTGAGTAAGTTCAGGAAATTCCCTTTTTAATCATATCTGCATGTAGCTTATGAAAAGTTAGCTATTTCATATATGCTATGTGTTTGTATGCTGTGTAAATGTGTCTCCTTCTATAACCCACAGGAGAAAGACGCATTTCACTGAAGTGATTTATTCCATCCAGAGACAGGTCTGAAAACAGACTAATGTGTGCGTACAACTCTGAAAAACTTGTGGAAGCACTACTTATGGCACATTTTTAAATAGAGGGAGGACTAAAAGATTGTTGTTAGTTATAGAACATTTTTTCTTTTTGTTCAAGGATTTTTTTCATGCCTTTCCATGACTGGTTTTGCACCAAGTGTGCTCATTCTGGCCTGGCTGAGCAGAGGCCAGCAGAACTAGAAACAGGTACCTGGAGCAGTGGGCTCCCAGGTTTCTGCTATGGCAGAAGCATTCTGCTCCTGGGTAACGGTGGCTTGTAGGGCAAGTAGGTACATTTATTTCACATGGACTATTAAGTTATCTCAGATCTTGTGGAGAATGGACTAGGTATTAAGAGATTACAAAGGGAAAACGGAGCTTAAACCTTTAAGTGGAGTGGGCAGGAAGCAGAGGAGGACTAGTCATAAAGATGTCATAATTAGAAATCCTGGAGAAAGGAGAACTTTTAGAACAAGTAATGGTGTATAAGCACTTAGAAGAACACAAAGCAGCAGGCAACATTTAGTCTGTTTGTCTAGAACTGAATGTCTGAATTCTCTTTGCGCTAGAATAGACAGCCTTATATGTGAGGAGGAGCTTTAGGTGTCTTGCACTGACTTTCTTATGGCTTTTGACTTTGACTCACATGACAATGTCATACATGGCATAGACAATGTGAGAGACCTGTTCTAGGTGAAATAACTTTAGACTGAATAGATAGAAATCAAAAATCTGCTATGACAGTCAGTCATTCACAGTTGAAATGGTGTGGCCCCACTGGTGATGATAAGGTTTTTGTCAGATAGGACTGCATGTCACTGGAGCAGCATGAAGACAGCCTTACAATTATCTTAAAAAGCTAAAGAAATTTCTTGAGGAAAAAAATAAACAAAATAGGATTGGACTCAGTAAGGACAAGTACAAGATAGTGAACCTGCGAGGGCATAATTAATTGAAAGACCCTAGACAGAGGACAAGTTGTCATATGTCTGTTATATTATATATTATAGTTTAGCACAAGATAAATATGAGTAGACAATATCATACTATTTCTGGAAAAAACCAAGCATCATAATGGGATGTATAAACAAGAGTGTAAGCTACAAGACATGGAAAGTTATCCTCTTTCCATATCCAGTACACCTTAGAGCCTCAGCCATGGTTAGACTTGATAGAAGACAGAGTATAAAGAAGAGACTGATCAAAACTCTGGAAAAAAATTACCTATGAGGAAAGACTGAAAGGCTTATTTGCTTTTAAGTCTAACAGAGATAAGACAGACAGGGTACAGTATCAGTCCTCAATTGCATGAAAGGCTGTCGCTAAAGGGAAGGAATAATCTATTTTGACTTTCATATGCAAAAAAATAATGAGCTTACTCTGAAACAGAGAAGACTCAGGTCAAACATTAGCTGAACTTTCTAACTGCAAGGATAGTGAAGCAGAGGACCAGACCTGCTGGGGATATTATGGCCTTTCCATTGTTGGAAGCATTGAAAACCAGGTTGGACTGAACATCTGTTCAGCACCACTGCTTCTGCAGGGGCAGGAGACAGACAGGCTGTTCTGTGCAGTACTTTCCTTGCCCTATTTTTCTGAAAGCATTTGTTCTGTTTATTACAGGGATCTACTAGTAATATTGAGAATGAATATTAGATAGTCCTTGACAATCAGTCAGTGGGAGATTTGTATATTTTCTACTTTGTCAACATAAGAGGAATCTCAATGCAATACAAATAGTTTAAAAATAAAAAGAAAAGTTAAGTTTAAAATGTTCCTTAAAATTCACATGAAGGAATATTTCATAGTACTTAATAGAATACATATTCACATATTTCCTGCACTCATTCAGATTAGAACAAACTGAAAGAAATGAGTAAAAGTGAAAACTGAATATCACAATTAAGAGCAATAATGAATTGTGGCAAGCACTGTGGCAAATACTACAATCTAAATTAAGCACTCAATTAAAAAAAAAAAAAATATTAAAATCTTCTTCTACTTCACACTTCACACTACAGTGTGATGTTTCCTTGAAGCTCCCCATTAAAGTCAAAGCAACTTGAGACTGAAAGGAGCAGTGATGGACAGAAACCTTAATAATACAGCAAAAGCAACAGACATAAAAAGGGCTTTACAAATATGCAGTTTTGAATTTTCTTTTATAACTTTATACCTGCCTTGTAAGATACAATAGAAATGCAATTTATCCCTTGCTTATAGACAGGCTGTAGAAATAAAGCCCTGGTTTGCTTTTTCGTTGGCCTTAAGAGATAAGCATCTACTAACATAATAATTTTGTTTCTAAGCACGTCACTGCTGTTATTTCTAAGCTCATCACTATTGTCATTTTTATTCTGAAAGTTTCACTCTTCTCAAGGAATATAATTTTGACTTATTAGAAATCTCAAGTCTTAGTGAAGCTTGGGAATACTACAGGTAGTCTTCACAGAGGTCAACAGAAAACCAATTAAGTAGTCCTTTGTTTGGTGTATCAGAAACAAAACAAGTCACTGTGAAAATCAGCAGGATAAAAACTGTAGTAGAAACTTATATACAATATAAGGGTTTTTTCCTGCCTGCAGAGGGGTCCTTCCTGGGCAATATTCCTTGTAGCCTTTAATCTGAAATATTAGGAAAAAAACCCTAAACAAAAATCTAGTAGCATGACTAACAGAAGTGGGGAGGATTTGAAGAAATAAGAGAATATATTTCCCCATTCCTCCAGAATTCTGGTGTGGCAGGGGGTTGGAACATTCCTTAGAATTTAATTCAGGGATGCAAATCCATTGAAGATACTATCTAAACACATCTTTTTTTTTTTTTTTTTTTTTTTTTAAATTGTATTAAAGTGCATTAAATACAAGTAATACAAAAATAAGGAGAATGAAGGATATACTCCCAAGGTCTATTTTCTGTTAAATGCAACAATTCTATTTCCCCTTCTTGTCTCAGCTAATGTCACTGAGCTAAGAATTCAGACACTGATCATAAAGCTAACATTTCCAGTTAGCCATATTTCACCAGCCTCTTACTGCTGCTGTGAAAGCATATGAAAATTGTGATGATACTTCTGACTGGAAAGGACTTTGAAACTGCCTCTAGCAAGAATAGAAACTGTGTGAATAGCACAGACAAAACCTGTGCTCAAGTGTGTCAAAAATACATAAATTCATTTTTTTGTAGCTAAGACATAACAACATTGGTTAGGACATGATGACTGTGAGGCTGTGGGGCTTTAGCTGTCTTTTGAAACCCAGAACAGGGCTGGCAGGAGCAGTGAGTAAATATGTTAGATTTATGAACTTGTACTATAATGGATGAAATAATGATTGTGCAGCAGTTTAGGGGGTACATGGTAATTCATGCTGTAGAAATTTTCTAAGTTAAAAATAAATTATTTGAGGAGGGATCATCTTCGTAATTAGTTTAACATCAGTGTTCAGACCACAGCCTAAAAACTGCAGGAGAAAGACTGGAGACAGTGAATGGCAGTACCATGACGAGAAGAAGTGTTCATGTAAGGAGGGCTAGCTTTAATTCAAATTGGACCCCAGAGTAAACTGAACACTGAATAACTCCCTAATTTACACCTAGTGT
This sequence comes from Actenoides lindsayi, assembly GCA_025331215.1. Lineage (NCBI taxonomy): Eukaryota > Metazoa > Chordata > Aves > Coraciiformes > Alcedinidae > Actenoides > Actenoides lindsayi. The sequence goes on from WTSP01015972.1 coordinate 147,226, forward strand.
ACTATGGAGGTTAACAGAGAGGAAAAATCCTTCTGATTGTCTTCAATGACACTTGCTTCTCTCTGTCGCCTACATATGGGACTCTGACACTTTGAAATGATACATTCAAATCCGAAGTTGTGAATATTATAATACATTCATACTAAGACAACCTGGGATTGTCCTAAAAATGTCAGTGTACAGATTACAGAAAAGGAAGCTGTCCTGGTTTTGCTGGGACAGAATCATAAGGCAGTCATGGTTTGCAGGTCATTAGTAGTTTTGAGTCAGCCGGAAGCTTAAGATGGGATGGGCAAAAGTCAGGGCAGCTGACCCAGGATTGCTCACAGGTGTATCCCAGCCCACTAACCTCAAGCTCATTCTGAAGGGGGATGAATTGCTGAATTTAGATCTGCTCTCTGTTTCCCTTCTCAGCTGGGGAGGGGTCATTGTGTGATGGAGCAACTGCTACAGTTTAGCCCTGAACATGGGCTAAACATAAACAGAAGCATAGTATGAGTTCCAATTTCAGCATCTGGTCCCCAAACAGTCTTCTGAACTCTACTAAAAATGAACAATACGTTCAACTGTGACAGACAATATCTATTTTATATGAAGCTACATTCTTTCATAGGCTATGGTTAGACAGCCAAGAGAAAGTCCTTGTTTGCCGCCTTCTGGTGGCTGCAGCATCCATCCGGTGAAGTGTGCAGAGGGAGGGAGGGCTGATCCTCCCCAGAGGAGTGCAGAAATGCACTCTGTGAGAGGGGCCTCCAGCATGGGGCCAAAGGAGAAGGGACAGGCGGAGTGAGTGCAGCCAACAGAGCTGATGGCACAGGTTGGTGTGTGTGTCAGAGAGCAGGCACCCAGCCAAGCTCCATGGAAAGAGAAGCTTTTCCTAGTGATCAAGAAGGGATTGCATGCAATTTGTTGCAGTGCAGGAGTCAACTGAAATGTTCCTGGGCTGGGAGCAAGATGGGAAGAAAGGACTCTTTGTCACTCGCAAGGACACAGGGGCTGGGGGGGAATCAGTGGACAAATGCAATTTATTTTAGCACAGTCATTTTCATGTTTTTCTACGTTCAAGTATTGTCTGCTCTAACATCTGTTCAGAGAGACCTGGCTTTAGAATGTGAAGGCCCTTGACAACATTTCTGAGTTGCCATTAAAGGTGCAGCACAGGTCATGATGATGAACATAGCAAAAAGTCTCATTGATTCCGGAGCCAGAATTTTGCCTCATTTCCAGCAAACTTTGGTATAATATTCTTACGAAAAAAATGCTTAAAGAACTACAAGACTATACATATTTAGGTAAAACAACTGTTTTGCACCAGTAAATTTCTCTACATGAAAGTGTAAAGCAAAAGAGACAGGGTCTTTGAAAAAAAACCAACAAAACTGTAGTCAGTGTCCCTAAATTTTACAACTCTTATTCTTAAACCATGTTTTCTTTCAGGTTTTGTGATTTATGTATATTCTTGGTCTCATGTTTTGTGTCTACTGTAACTATGCTCCCTCAGTGCAAACAAAGATTTTATCATTTATTTGGTTTATTCACTATGGAAGTTCTGGGATGGTCTACTCACCCTAGACATATAGACCGAAGAATTATTTATTGGTAGCTTGGTCACCACACTTGGAAAATAAAATAAGATTCCTAGATAGGTGTTCGACAGAATAAAGTATGGTATGGTATGGTATAACAACTCCAACAACATAAGCTCTTAAATATGGTGTCTAGAGGTTTGCAGAGAATGTAAATAAATGGAGACTTTGGAAGTCAGTAGACCTCTTAAAATAGTCTGGTCCTGTGTATTTATATGCAAGACTGCTCATATATAAGAGCTCTTCAAACTCTCAAACATCTGTGAAGGGGAAATGATACTTCAGAAGTTTTGAGATAAGAATTTCAAAGGCATTAAAAAACACTTTACCACACCATACAGTTATAAACTTCTCACGTAACAAGGACTTGCAATTTTCTTGCATATGCATTAACAGCCAAATTGAGAAAGACTTGCTTAAGGACCTGACCAAACCCAACCATTTGAATCCTACTAACACCAGAAAGAGGTCATAAGCAAAAGCAGAACCAAAGTCTGGATTACATTCTACTGCAATTAAAGCAAGTATGCCAAAAGCTGTGAGGCAACTAAAAGAAAGAATATAGAGCCTTTCCATTTAAAAAAAGTCAGTGTCACCAGAGCCCAAAGAACACACAGAAATGGAGGTTAAGCAAACTAAAGATTTCTTAATATACAGCAAGGCCCAGCACTGATCCAGCAATATGAAAGAACATAACTAGCCATATTTCTTCCAGAATAAATCACCCTAAGGCAGAAAGGTTCATGTGATGACATAAGTCTCTCACAGCCAGTGTCAAGGTTTACTGTCAATATTAATTTTAATTTAGTACTTAAGTAACTTTACCATTTTTTTCCCCCTGGCTAAAACCTGAACAGCTGGGTATCTCCAAAGAACACAGAAAAATGACAGAGTTAAAACAGTGATTTATTGTCATTTAACTTGAGGATATTTTTAGTGCCTTTCATCAATAGTAACAATAACAATAAAAATATCAATACTTATTAAAGGAATTCATATCCTTAACCTATTAGTAAAAATAAACCCAACATTTTATGAGTATTTGCCTTCTGCTTGGTACAAGCTATCACACAAGGGTTCTACCAGGTTGTGGTAGAGTCATTCTAAGCAAACTGAGGTGTAAATGAAAACTGAGAATCCCACGGGAATGTAAACAGATATTTAAATCTCTCTTATAAGCTCGAGGAGCCTACATAGCATAGTAATATAAGAAAAAATAAAAAAAAAAAAAAATTGAGGCAATGACAGGAACAATTGAATATTACTAGGCAGGATATAAACTCCCTAGAAAGGAAAAGAACATTCAACAGAGCTTTTTTTTCTAGGTGGAGTGGGTGGGAATATACTCTTCTCCTTCAGGTATCTTACTCCCTGCAGTAGGATATGAATTTAAAACAACTGTTGCTGTGACCAAGCAGAACAAGTCATAGGTCCAGAAGCAACACTCCATAGATTCACCAGGAAATACCACAAAGTTTATCACTCTTGTAAAACAAAAATGAATCTGTTCTTTTGCCTCCTGCTGATGTTTCTTGTGTCATGAACTTGCACTGTGAACAGGTTATGTCCTTCCGGGAAATATTTGCAAGGGAGCACAGAAAGCAAGTGTGGCAGCCACAACTGGAATTGCTGAAGAAAACACGGCTATGCCGACAATAAAAGCAATAATGCATTTTCATTCTAGTAACCCTACAGCAGAAGCTTACAAGGGTGCTACAGTTTCTGTGAAATGTATTAGAAAACAACCTGTCCTGACAACTTGTCACAAAAGTGGAAAGTAGGCAGTACCTGTCAGAAGGCATGGTAAATTAAATCATCCATTAGCTTCTGCCTGATCTAACAGGGTTCTTGCAAGCAAACACTCAAATGTTGGGTAACAAAGAAAAGAAAAAAGGTGAGAAGAAGTCCTTTGATGTGCAAGGTATTTTTGCTACCAAATGCTAATAAAGCCTTTGACAATTTAAATTACTACAGGTGATTCCAGTTTAAATCAAGAGTTCTCAAAGTAAATGCATATAAAGCACTAATCCATCAGAATCAGGTTAGAGGGGATAAAATCCTACAACTGCAATTTTAAATTACTAATTAGCTACTCAATAGAACTATTGCAGCTGTTCTTTTTGCTAACCATTAAACTATAAAGATATGAAGACAATGAAAGGAGAATGACCTTCTATATGTCAAAGAATATTGCTGAAGGCATCTGCAGCTAATGGGCCTGTGCTTGCTCGTGCAGAAAGAGTAAATAGCTTTATTAGCTTACTCAGCTGGAAAATGCTTAGCAGCTACTGGTCATCTGATAACAAATTTAATTCATAGTTCATTTAGCTACAAAGGGAACTAATTTTTTTTTTTATGCTGTTATTCAAATGTCCTGAAACATAATCTGTACCCAGAGGGGGTAGGACAGACACATGAACCCTAGAACAAGATGTTTTCTACTTACTCTGTCCTAGTACAACTGCATCTGAGTTTCTTACAATTTAAGCATTGATTTGCCAGTAAAAAGATTAGTTCCTGTAACTAGAGATAACAAATGGAATAATTGAAAGATTCTTGAAATCCATATCAGCCTTGTTGCAACTACATAGATCAACTAATTATAAGATGTGTTTTAAAAAATACTTTTTTTTATAAGTGCATTTTGTAAAAATATTCCATTGTTTTACATAAAACAACATGGCCAGGGGTTTTGTTCTCCAAACACATCTTGGATTTTATTTGGATCAGATTTTTTTTCTGTGTATAAACCATCCTTATGTGGACTGTCTTGTACTGGATGTGAAATCGAGAAAGGATCATACCTGTAAATATTTGCCTGCAGCTGCCTCAGTGAACCCTTCCCTTTCACTGATCATCTGGGAGTTTTTCACACCCACTGAGGAAAGAACTATAGCTAAGAGTGAAAGGAAGGGGAAATGAACATTCAGGACAAGGTAGAAAACACTCTCTCCTTCCTCAGAAATTGGTCAGGAAATCAGTTCACCTGTGTTATTTTGTTCCTTAGAAACCCAGTCAATGGCAAAGACTATAGCAACTGGAAAAGCTCTCAATAACACACATCAGATATTACTACACTATTCAGGTGCTAGAACAGGGAAGAAATCAAAATCTATATGTAAACAGTATGATAGCAGAATCCAGTCCATATTTTTCATGGGAAGAAGGAAGGAAGAGAAAGACTAAAGAAGATTCTACCCTTACTGAAGCAATGTCTTTTTTCTTTCTTTTCTCAGAGGTTTTTTTTTAGGCATGCATTTTTAAGCCAGATATCATTTCCTTCAACCCAGTAGATTGTCAAACATGTATATTTTGTTCCAGTAATTAGTTTGTCTATTACTGTTTATATCTTGTCAATAATAATTCCTGTATCTCTATGTATCTTGTCAATATGTATCTTATATATCTTGTCAATAATGATTCATAGAACAGGTAGGAGAAAAAAAAGAAATACTTTTGCTACATTTCTGTAATATTTACAAAATACATTAATTCTGTGGCCCAAATTATCATTAGAATTTGTAGTTGCCTACTGTTATAAATTGAAAGGTCGTTCTCATGAAACCCATCAGAAAATTTCCTGTTCTTAAAACACAGGAATTAAAATTAGGTTTCTTGAAAGACACTGCTGTTGTTTATGACAAGTATTTTATGATAAATTTATGTTGTATTTATAATAACTTCAAAACAATTGAAGGAAAGTCCTTCAATTTTCTTTGCAAAGCTGTGAAAAAATATCACACCAATAAATTAAACTGAGAGGTTTGATTAAAATCCCTGCTCAGCATTACATCTTTAGGTATCTACAGTGTTGAAACATGATGTAATAGAAAAGACAGTATTCATTTGGCATCCTGTTCATCACAGCTTGATCTTCAAACAGGGAAAATCAGGAGCTCTGGCATTTCCCCGTTTAGCTCAGAATAAATCTAACATTAGTTTGACAGTGTGAGCACTTTAGACAGGTTATGAGGGTGTGAACCTGACTACTGCAGCCATATTTCCCTTGGTTAAGTCAGTTAACTCACATATCATGGTCACCTCGGATGCTCTTTTCACTCAAGAACTGGCATAATACTGTTCTATGGCAGTGCTTTTTACACATTAAATGTATGCATGGGTATTTTCTTTAAAAACTGTTGCAGTAGTAATTCATCAGAAGAAATTAAATGTTCAGACTACAGCAGTGTCTTTTATATTCTTTTAGAGATGTCTTGTGGCTCAGGGATGTTTTGCATGCAGACTGCCAGATTTAAACGCCCACATGAAAAACACAGTTTATATGTGAATCACACACTGCAGTAGAAAAAGCTCATCAGATTTCTAAAAGGGATTGCATTTTTGTAGAAGTAAAGATGCATTAGTCCTAAAATAACATCAGAGGACAGTAACAAATATATCCTATTTGCACACATTGCTCCAGCTACACACAGGCTGAAGTCAATCAATGTTCTTGTGCTTGTTTTTCCTATTAAATAGTTTTAAGTGAATAGATTATCATCTAACAGAACTATAGCTAAGATGAAAGAGCAGATTCTGAGGTGTCGATACACCTCAGGTGAGTTGAATCAGGACTGTTGTGCTTATTATAATAATATCTTTCTGCCAGGTGAGAAGTAAAGCTCTTTGTACCTCGTGCTGTGCAGGTGTAGTGTAAGAAAAAGTCACCCTTAGAACAAGCATTACTCTTTATAAGACATCAGAGGGAAACCATTAGAAAAATCAGGAAGAATTAGCAATGAGTTAGAAGTTTTCATTATCTAGTGGAAACCTTGTCTCTTACAACTTCTGTTAAGGTAACAAAAAGCTAAGTGTAAAATGGGTACAAGCTTACAGAAGAGAGATGAGTGATATAGGAAGTCAGTTAGTGAAGAGGTGAGACAAGAAAAGAGGAGAAACTTCTCTGAACATAAAAAGAGGAAAAGGAGAACAAGCCAGCCAGAGAAAGAAGGAAGGTCATGTCATAGTCTGTTTATTTTCTCTTGGGGAAAAAAAAAAAAAAAAAAAATCAGCAAGACTCTGTGAAAAGAGAGAGATGAAAATTTGAGATGTAATTCAATAGAGTAGAGGTTGCTGGTATGGTGGGTATGGCATACATTTGTGCTGAAGATGTAGGGCTACTGCATTCACATGTATTTGATCATAAAAGTTATAGAGCAATAAAATCTCTTTTTTGCTGCACCCTACTCTTTTATTGTACCTAGAAATGTGTTTGTGTAAGATACTGTTTTCTGGTTTGTTGCCTTTTGGTTTATATAACCTAGAATTTTTATTTTTGGTGGGGTTTTTTAAGTCTAAAATGAAATTGATGTGGGAGTTTCACATCTTGTAAACAAGCGAAACATGTGATGGTCCTTTTTAACTCCTCCACATGTTCCCTAAGTATACAGGAAGAAGAAGAATTAGGTAAACAAAACAGCCTACTGACTATGCTAGGAGAGCTACTACTGGTGACAACTTGTTTTTTTAAAAAATTTTAATAGATAGTAGTAAAAGATAAAACCTAAAAATATTCTGTGTAGCTTGCTTGTTTTAATTCACTTTCTTCCCTGGTATGAAAGCATTAATGTTTCAGTCTGCTATGAGTATGCATTTGTGGGACTCAAAGAATTTAATCTTACTGTGATGCTAAACACTGAGGAGCAATGATAGCTACTAACTACATATTTTGCAATATATTATTAACAAGAGGACTGTATTATTGAAAAGAAAAAAAAAACCCAAACCAAAAAACAGGTTTCCTAAAAAACAAACAAAACCTCAGGTAGTTTAGCTGCAGCTAAATAGAATGAACTGCATGATTCTGAAAAAAAAAATAAAATCTCTTGTTAAGAAACTAAAGTAGAAAAGAAAACCAAGATATTTTAGCTTTGGCACTGTGGATTTATTAACAAATAGGCTGAATTTTTTTAAGAGTTTCACGTGACTATATTTTCCTTGTAGCAAAATAATTTCCTACCCCCATCAAAATCTCTGAAGTCCAATGCATTTCATACCAAGCTGCTGATAAGTTATGAAGTCACTGTTCAAAAAGAAAAGAAAAAGTCCCATAAAAACTAGAAGCAGGCAACAAAATCTTAGGCATTTAAATACGGTGTGCTGGTTTTCAGTTGAGAACTTTTTTGCTCGGGTAACAAAACTGGGACTCAGTCAATTGGGACTGAATATTTTAAATGTCGTCTCACACAGCCTTCAAAACACAAAAAACCCAACTAAAACCCAAGTGGCACTGTTCTCCTGAGGATTAAGAAGTTATGAAAATAAAACCAAGTGATAATACCATAAAGTCAGAAACTTCCAGAATATAATAACCATTCACAGTTGGCTAGACAAACAAACATTGGAAATTGCAAAACAGCATAATGGGTTCTTATCAACGATCTGAACATTATTCTTGACTAATATCCCAAGTTCTGTCCTGCCAATATATTCCACCAGTTTTTGTCAAACTGAAAAAATGCTAAAGAAACCTCCCAATATTTATGAATGTTTTATGTGTCAAAGCAGTAGAAAGTACAGGGAATCAGTAATGTCTCACATAACAGACCTCTTCAAAGATGAACACTGAAAATGACTAATGATGGAGGTATCATGTAAAAATCTGGGTATGTTTTCCAGTATATACTGTACCAGAGGAAAGGCTAAGCCAGAGTTGTGTCTAATACTACTCTGTCATACCCTGTGAAAGCAGCCTCCTTACACCTAAAAAGAGTTTGTTAGCTGAACAACACTTGGAGTAAGAATATAAAAAAAAAAAGTGAGAATGTGAAGGTTTTGGAAGTCTACATGGTATCTTAGACATTCATCGCTATAAGATACAGTCCTCTGAATGTAGTACATATAGTGTTGATATAGTAACAGTTGTTACTATAATGACCAAAGAAACATGGCCACATTTTTAAGGACACAATAAAACCTGCTATACCTCCACCTGTAACTGTTGATTCATGTTCACTTATTATCCCTTGGATTATTGATGGGATTATTGAGGTCTATCACGAATTTTAGATGTAGAAAATCAGAATGATTTCATGTGATAATCAAAGGTAATGCCCTGTTTGTGGTGTGAAAACACTTCTTAAGATTGATGACAATCTGGATATATAGTCTCATGAGTAACACAAGATTAGGAAACTGTCAGGAAAAAGTATGAATCGATATTTGGAGGCTGTCTTTGGTACTTTCTCTGCATCACCAATGAATGGTAGCTCTGTTCTAAATGTTCTGGTTTGTGTCAGAGATGGAGAAAAAGACAAAAATGCATTTTTACCATAGAACTATACCTACTGGGGGTCCATGCCTGATTGAGCAATCACAGGATTATAGCAGGTGGCTTTGAGAGCTAAAGCACAATATGATAGCAAAAGCCTTTAGATAGAAGCATGGTATGTTATTAGAGAGTCTGTGGTTATGAACACAAACAGCAAAAGGTCAATTAATGGTCATCAAAGGAATACAACTGTGAGAACTGGACTGAATACATTTTAGGTTATAACAGAGGACAAGGAACATACATTAACCACACAACTGACATATATATAAATATACTGAAAATACAATGGAGGTTAACAAGAAGGGTTGAAAACAACAGCTTATACAAAAATGGGAGCAGGGGAAGAAGAGAGAGGAAAAATGGATCCAGCTGTGCCCGCCTTGGTTAGGGTTGCTGCACCCAACCAGTATCCAAGGGTCTTTCCTCTTGCTTGGCAGAGAAGGCAGCACTGCAATTCACCATGTTTCACTACTCCAACTCAGCAATTGTACATAATAAAGCTATACACCTTTTGGTGTATAGCTGGGTTAAGCAAATAAGAATTTGGCAGAGCAGCATGTGTCTCTGAGTGTTTTCTGCTTCAATTTTCCCACACGACAAAGTGATTGATACTGTGGCACTGAGACACAGTAAAGTGAGATGCATCAGGTGAATAATGTTACTGTGTTACTTGTGGAGTCTATTTATACATGACCTTCCTACCACTCTAAATAGTGACATCTGCATCATAATTATTAAATCATACCTGAGTGACACCTATATCCTCAGTGAAAACACAGGGAAATGTTAGTAACTGAAAGATTAGGACAATACATGAGCCATACAACTTCTTTTTTAAAGCTTCTCAGAAATCACATCAATAGCTAGAAGGGGGTTAGAAGTAAGTAACACAACTATTTTTATTTTTTGTCCAATGTGAATTTTGCAACTGAGCCTCCATGGAGTATTCACAATGTTTGTCTTTTGATACCCAGACTCCCTAAAGTGGTCAACAGAAAGAAAAGGTACCTCAATTAAACTCCTACTCCTAGTCTTGGAAGGACCATCACTATCTCTTGATGATACCTGAACCATAGCTACACTAGCTGTCCAATTTAGGCACTTATAAGTATAATATTAGGTCCTAGGAATACTTCTATATGTTTTCAGGCTAGAGTTATTATTACTTCAATGTGTACAACCCAGTAGCATTTGTTGTAGTATATCAGCAGTATTCTTTAGTGGTAGCCTGTACTGTCAAATAGCTACAGGTCAATGTTTCCCTCTTTACAGAAAACAATCTCAGAGAGAACATGAGTAGAAAATCAAAAGCAAGTTTAATGAGGAGATTTATTCCACAGCCTTTAAAAAAGAAATGGGTCGAGTCACAACACCAAAGATGCCATTTTAGTATGTATTTATTCCTGAAACAGTAAATCTACCTATAACATGTCAGCAAACAAGAGGCTGCAATTCAACTCTCATTCAATTATAATGTACTGTTTCAGGGTCATTTTTTGTTACCCGAGCAAATGAGGTTTTCTGGCTCATCTAGCTGAGCACTGAGCAGAGATATATGGGAGAAAAAAACCCCTACCAAACAAACAGAATGTAGGAAGATTTTTAAGGATCCAAGTTTTACAGATCTTCTTTCACAAGTTTTTAATCCTAATTTACATAGAAAACTTTTCAGGAATTACTAAGAAAATAATTGCTAATTTCTAGTAAAAACTTGCATTGAAAACTCTTTTGTAAAAGGATGGGTATCTGAAGAATGGAGAATATCATGTTGAAAAGTGGTACTGAAACACCTCTTTAGAAGTACATTTCTATAAGCCAGAGTTCAGCTATGAATTCTTCTCCAAAAATCTATGTGCATTAATTTTTGCTTTCTAAATGTGGTCTTAGTATATTTGTCTAATAATTAAAAGCAATCATAACAATACCTACATCTCAAAAAACAAAGTAAAAAAAAAATAAAATGCTTAGATTATGAGGTGAAACAGGAACAAATAACTGGACCAGATGCTGTTCTTAACACTGACTTTCAAATTATTATGAACATAGGCTTTTTGTTTTCAGTAAACATGTTTCATTGGTACTGGCCAGCAAAACACATGTGATTAATCTGATCATATATAAATAAATATCGTCACACTCTTTTAAAACAGCACAGTACAATTCCTCTAAGATACTGTTATCAGGCATCAGTAGCATGACTCCTTTTCCACTTACATTTATCTCTCTAAGAAACAGCTGTTGTGGGAAGTAAAAGAAATGACCCTCTGTGTTGGGTTTGTGTGTGGTGGGGTTTTGGTCGCTGAATGAAGGGCTACAGGAGTGGCTCCTTTAAGAAACATTTAGAAGCTCCCTCATCTCCAAGTTGGACCTGCCTCTGGCCAAAGCCAAGCCAATCAGTGAATCAATTATCTGCAATAACTTATTTAAGAGGGCAAAAACTTGCAGTGGAGAGAGGTGTGGGGTGTGAGAGAAACAGCCATGCAGACACTCATATCAGTGAGGAAGGAGCAGGGGAGGCACACCACAGCATCCATTCCGCTGAGGTCCGTGGTGAGATGGCAGGCTACTCTCTACAGCCCATGGAGGTTAATGTTGGAGCAAAATCCTGTCTGCAGCCTGTGGAGGATCTCACACTGCCAAAGCAGGTGGCTGTGCCCGAAGAAGGCTATGACTCTCAAGGGAACCCCCATAATGCAAGAGGAAATAGTCATTGACCTATTACACCACTTAGACACACATAAGTGTATAGGGCTGGATAGGATTCACCCAAAGATACTGAGGGAGCTGTGGAAGTGCTCACTAAACCACTTTCCATCATTTATCAGCATTCTTGGCTAAACAGAGAGGTCCCAGATCACTGGACATTAGCAAATGTGATGCCCATCTATAAGAAAGGCCAGAAGGATTCACGGAACTAGAGGTCTGTCAGTTTGACTTCAGGGAAGATTATGGAGCAGATCATCTTGAGTCCCATCACACAACACATACAGGACACCAGATGATCAGGCCCAGTCTTCACTGATTTAGGAAAGGCAGGTCCTACTTGACTAACCTGATCTCCTTCTAAGACAAGGTGTCCCTCTTAATGGATGAGAGAGAGGCTGTGGGTGATGCCTACCTGGACTTTAGTAAAGCCTTAGAGACCATTTCCTACAGCATTCTCCTGAAGAAACTGGATGCTCATGGCTTGGAGAGATGTACTGTTTGGTGGGTAAAAAACTGTCTGGACAGTAAGGCCTGAAGAGTGGTGGTGAATGGAATTAAATCCAGTTAGCAACTGGTCACAAGTGGTGTTCCCCAGGGCTCAGTATGGGACCTGTTCTGTTTAATATCTTAATATGTCAATGATCTGGATGAGGGGATTGAGTAAGTTTGCAGATGACACCAAGTTGGCCAAGTCTGTTGATTTGCTTGAGGGTAGGGTGACTCTAAAGAGGGATATGGACAGGTTGGATCCATGGGCTGAATCCAGCAGTATGAGGTTCAACAAGGCCAAGTGCTAGGTCCTGCACTTGGGTCACAACAACCCCTTGCAATGCTACAGGCTTGGGGAAGAGTGGCTGGAAAGTTGCTCAGTGTAAAAGGACCTGGGAGTTCTGGTCAACAGCCACTTGAATAAGAGCCACTAGTGTGCCCAGGTGGCCATGAAGGCCAACAGCATCCTGGTCTATATCAGAAATAGTGTGGCCAGCAGGATAAGGGAAGTGATTGTCATTCTCTATTCAGCACTGATGAGGCTGCATCTCGAACACTGTGCTCAGTTTTGGGCTCCTCAGTACAAGAAGGACATTAAGGAGGTGGAGCATGTCCAAAGAAGGGCAACAAAGCTAGTGAAGGCTCTAGAGAGCAAGTCTTATGAGGAGCAGATGAGCGTATTCGAGTTGCTTGGCCTGGAGAAAAGGAGGCTGAGGAGAGACCTTATCACTCTCTGCAACTACCTGAAAGGAGGCTGTAGCAAGGTGGGGGCTGGTCTCCCAAGTAACAAGTGATAGGACAAGAGAAAAAGGCCTCAAGTTGCACCAGAGGAGGTTTAGATTGGTCATTAAGAAAAATTCTTTATCAGAGAACCCCAAAAAGGGTTGTTAAGCACTGGAACAGGCTGCCCAGGGAAGTGGCGGAGTCACCATCCCTGAAGGTATTTAAAAAGTGTGTAGACGTGGTGCTTAGTGACACGGTTTCATGGTGGATTTGGCAATGCTAGGTTAACGGTTAGAACTGATGATCTTAAAGGTCTCTTCCGACCAAAGCAGTTCTCTATGTCATTCTGTATCTCTGTGATTCTATGCCAGTGGGTCTGTCTTTTGGAAAGCCATAGTGATTTTTTGTCATCTCGATGCATCACATTCCATGGTGTCTAAAACTGTGTATTGGCTTTAATATCAAAAGGCACATAAGTAGATGTTTTCAGGGATTGCTTTTTTCAATAAGATGGCTGTTTTCAAGCTGTTTTCCTATGCTACACAGTTTCATAGCCTGGTTTTTTTTTCAGTAGCAGGGGTTGTTACTCTAAGTGATGGCACTATAGGAAGGAATACATGGAGAGCATTATGTAGTTAGCAATATACCAAGTCTCTAGAATTTTATGGTGAAAAAAATAGAATGACAATGAACATTGTTGGCATTTGGAAAAAAGTATTAGTTTCCAGTAGAACCATTGTAACAATTTTACTGTCATGTCATCTTAATATTACATTTTTCCTTTTACTTTCCTTCTTAACAGTTAGTTAATGGAAATGAATATAGCTTGCTAAGTGTCCTCAAAAGCAACAGGGTGAGTAAAGAGGTCAAAAGAGACAGAGGAAAAAGCCTTAGGCAGCATTCACCATGGAAGAAAAGGAGGATAAGGAAGATGTGCTCTTTTCCCTGCTCAGATATATAAAGGGTTCCACGAGTTAGTTACACATGTGAGAAGACAGTAACTTGGATATCTTGGAATTCATACTCTACAGAAGCAAAAGTATCTCATGAATATGTGACAATTAGGGAGAAGAGTAGAATGATGCCTGTGATTTTTGATTAATTTATATTAAAGGAACCCTGCTGTTACTTCACTAATTTGAATTTTTGTATTTATTTATTTATGTAGCACATGTGTTTGCATTACCCTCCTTCTTCCACCTCCTTCTCTAAAAGGTACAAGGTAAATTTAAACATACAGAACTCAACAAGCTATTTGTCTGAAAAGGGAAACCAATGAACCACTAAAAACATTTTTAAATGATATTAAAGATTTTTTTGTCAACATTTTTGATTTGTGTCAGTTACAGCGTTTGCATCTTCAGCTGGCAGTTCATTAAGTGAGGAAATCACACAGTCCATCATATCAAGCGTTTGACTAAAGGAATGAAAAATGGCAGACTGTTATCACATCTGTTTATTGTTATTTCAATGTGAAATGATCAGCTGCACTGACAAACAAAATTCATTGCTGGTTAACATGAAGAAGGCACAGCTTGTGAACAGCTTAATAGGAACATTTGGGGATCATTCTTTCTGCCATTTAAATTAATGGGAATTTTGCCATTGAGTACAATGGAAGCAAGACCAGACCCTATACAGTGCACTCATAATTATACCAATATAATTTGAAATTTCAATGATAGCAAAGAAAATATCACAGTCAAATTGATTTAGTGTAGACAGAAATGCGATGGACCTTCTCTTGGTCGCCTAGAACTTCTGCTAAAAAAATATAACTGCACCTACCCACGTAACTATGCATATATAAAAGCCTGTGAATTTATATAGTTTATTCCACAGCCTTCCAAAGATTTATTTATTTATTTTCAGAATGGTATCACCTGAGGTGTAACACTAGATTATATTCATGAACATTGGAAATTTTAACTTTTCTTACTCTGTCAAAGTCCATGGAAACATACTCTTTTCCAGAGAGGTGATATCACTGTCTTGAGATAGAAAACACTTTCTCCTTCACAGAATTCAGTGCTATTTCTTTACAAGGTATGACTTTTCTTTCTTTTAAGGATTAAAATCAGAGTTAAGAATTGGATCACTGGTGTTCCAAGGCACAGTGTTGTCTGTACAAGACCCTGTAAAATTCATGGCATGTACAATATGAATAGGAATTTCCTAATGGTCACAGAGTTGTGAAGGTTGATTACAGAATTTTACAGAAACTTCTACAATGATCACTCAGTCAGTCATGTGTGTTTGGCCACTGTTTCTGCATCTCTGAAATCTTAGACCTTTCACTATCATCAATCTCTTTTTTCATACCATCCAAATGCTACCGTTGCTAACCTCACTCTCTCATATGCCTGTGTTCCTCCACACACAACTTCATTCTCTTCCTCTTCATTCCTGTTTCACACTCAGTTGGTCCTGTGAATCTGGAAGGCACCAGAGCTTTTGGATATGTTTTAGGTCCTATATATGGGTCAGTATAGTAGTTAACCACTGCTGAGTAATCACCAGAGAGTAGCGCAACTTTCTAGAAGATATATCTTTCTCCACAGTAGGTGAGAGATAAGGTAGTCAAGAGCCACCTCATAAGGTAGGTGAGAAAAGTGGAGTGAGTAGAAAATTCAGCCAAGTTTTTTTTTCCTATTTTTTGAGTCCCATGTAGACTAGAGCACAGTTAGCAAAACAGTTTATTCACTAATCTACTTTAAATTTCAAAGATACAAGGGACTATGAATAGGGAGAACTACAGGGAAATGCAGAATTGATATTCAAAGTTGAGCTTCATTAATTTCTTGAAGTAAAATGTATTTGTAGGCAGAAATGAAAAAGTATTTTATAAAGAATATTTTAGTTCAAGCAACCACATCAGCTGGTAGCTCAAGAGAGAGGGAAGTTAGGTTATTTGGACTGAACAACTGTTGTGTCTTCAGAAGTTTTAAAATCTGTACTATCTCCATTAAATTAATTCAAAATAAAAGTGCATTTTTCAAGTTGGATGACATGAAAGACTTTTTAAAATCACAGATTAAATTAAAGGAAGGAAGCTGCAAGTACTGTTCTGGATGCTGGTTTAACTGATGGCTGCCAGCTTTCTATTCTTGGATTTAGCATGTCACTTCCCCATCAAGTTTTGCTCTCTTTCTTCCTCAACTTAATAAAATGATCAGATTTTTCTTTCAGAAAAGAGATTGAAAGTATAGTATTGCCTGGATGCACTAATTCATTTCCTCCTTTAAGAAGGCCAACTGGTTCTTTTCTGGCTTATGGTTATTCCCTAAAAAATTCTAAAGCCTCTTTTATGAAAAAGTTTTGCCTTGTTTTCTGCTGTATCAAAGATAATGAGTTAAAATGCATTTTAGAAGTAAAATTAACTATTTCAATCTTCAATTTTTTATTCCTTAGATAGTTTATGATTCTATACTTCCAATAAAAAGAATTTAGAAGCAAACAAAAACTGTATAATGTAAAGGTGTGATTTAAATAATGTTAATTTCCAGCTGCAAAGACCTGGTCACTATTACAGTGCTAGGAATGGGAAGTCATCATTCATGAAAGAATAGTCAAATTAATGCGAGTGGAGCAGATGTCTCAGCAGATCAATAATATCCCCTTGACAGTCACTAACATATGCCAAAACATAACATCTGAAAAACAATGAGGAAGAACAACACAATAAGCACCTGTTACTCTATCGCAGTTTTATCGTTAAGGTGACACCAAGTAGTTCAAGCTGAATATAAACCAGCCAACAGAAAACTTCTATATTTTGTGTAAATATTTAGCCTGAATTTAGAGGAAGAAAATTCAAAGACCACCACTGTAATGCATGGAAAGCATGGGTTCAGAAGTAAGGGGAAAAACAATATAATATCCTGGGTTTAAGGGTTCAAATAAATTAGTACATTTGAGAATTGATTCAGTTCCAGTGAGATTCTTAGTTAAATTATTCCAAGATCCCAATTCTGCTGCTCTTATATTATTTTTTCCTTTAATTCTCAAGCTTATTTGTTAGTATGGGGAAGAAATGGTAGAACCTATGTTTAAAATAAGTAATAAAATCAGACAGGAACATGTTCCTTGATACAAGGTATAAGCATGAACAAGGATAGATGATCAGAGGAAGCTATAAGAGTGACTTGCTTAGAAGACAATGGAAGAATTTTAATTTCTCCACCAGTGTCTATCACAGATACTAGTTTACATCTCAACATCATCAACACTGACAACTCCACCTCGATAACTATACTAGGCTTGCCAAAACTGTTCAAGTCAAACAGAACTTCTCAACATTCGTTATTGCTTATTTAGATTTAGTAAAATATTCCTAACTTTGTCAATTGCAAAAAAAAAAATTGGAAAAAAAAGATTAATTTTACAAAAACAAAAATCACTTACAAACACAATGCAGAATTGCATGCTCGGAATTCAAACCCCCAGTTTCTAAAGAACGGGGGTTGTATTAGAATTACAACGCACCTCAGTGTCTATCAAGCTAAGGTTCCACAAAAGGAACAAATGGAAATCCTGCACACTCCTTTAAGATCATTTTTATCAGAATCTTGAGGGCACTAACAGCCCATAATTGCCTGTGCAGCATACCATGGGGCCTTGCCCTATCTACTGCCTAGAAGAAGCCCCATTTCATCTCACTTCAGAGCCCACAATTCCTGTCTGAGCAATATTGTAGTTATGTGGGTATCTTTGATGGTCCAGAGACCTGTAGTGCTGGTAGCTCATCTCCTTGATGGACCCTTTGGACATAGGCAGCTGCAGCCTGTCTGCAGTCCTGTCTTTGGACTTGGCTCCTGGATGGACTTTGGACACACGTAATAGCCTTGTCTCCAGCCCTGTTTCTGGCCACATCTCCTTTTGGTCTGGGCTGGAGCCTTTGGGCAGGCCCTGGACCTGTTCCATTGCTTACTTTTTCTGCATTCCACCTCCTTATAACTGTGCCCCATAGATGAGAGGGCAACCTGCACTGAGTCACTGTGGCTCTCTGTCCCTGAAGAATTAGCTAGCCTCATGCTCCCTGACTTTTTTTGTCAACCTCTATATATGTAATGATCCGTGAAGAAATATTAACTACTTATTTTGTGTCTAATTCAGCTGTGATCAAAATACTGAACTTATGCTTTAATAATCACAGAATAATAGAAAAATGGGTCTTGAAGGAGCCATGGGAGGTCATCTAGTTGATCTACTTAGCCTTCAGGTAAGATAAATGATATCTACATTGTTTCAAAGAGCTGTTTGTCTGATTAGTTCTTAAAAATCTCCAGTGGTGGAAGTTCCATCACTTACCAAGAAATCTATGAAAGTTCTTCATTGACTATGCCATTTTAAAGTGTTTTCCAAAAGTGAAATAGGTCAACTTTTCCAGAACTGTAATCCATTTCATTCATTTCTTTTGGACTATCTCCACCGCACTGCGTAGCTCTGGAAGTACAATGCCCCAAACTTCAGTTTTTAGCTGGCTATTCTGGCAGAGGTCTAATTTATTCCCTAGTACAGGATGACTTCACATACCTTGCCAGCTCTACTTCAACTTTGTGCTTTTTTTTTTCATAGCATTGTGGGCTCATGCTTGGATTTTTCTGAAAAATTGCTACCAAAGCAGCTGTCCTCATTTTGTATCACTGCAGTAAATAATCTCTGCTTTATATTTTCATGTGTTTTGCCACTTTGCCATTACCATTTTGAATTCTGATCCTATCCTCCAGTGTGTGAGCTGTCTCTCCCAGTTTTGGATCATATGAGGATACAATAAACTCAGACTCTATTCCATCATCTAGGTTGTTAATAAAAGTATCCTAGACAGTGTACTGCATCAAATATGAGATATATGACAGCTAGTGCTTTCCTCCTCTACTCTATTTGACTTTTTGCTCTAGAATTTTTCTGAGGATTGATGTTAACTGACAACAATTGCCAGATTCTTCTCTTTGTTCTGTTTACAGTCAAGCACTGTGATTGCCTTTTTTCAGTTCTCTTAATAACTTTTCTACTTCTGCAAGATCTCAAACATAACTGTGAAGAGTTCTGGATGCGGACAGATACAGGGTAGTTATAAAGTTCATGTCATGAAACTGCACAGAAGAGCTGTACTGCATACACAGCAGAAAATCCTGGAGGTCTCTGCTCTAGACATGAATCCTGAGATACCCTGGGCTGTGCCAAAATGGCGTAATGCCATGCATTTTTTTTGCAAAACTAATCACCAGGGAAGATCAAAATTGTTTAAATAAAAGGGGAAAAATTTGTACTGCAACTGGCAGCTACACAGGACATGCAGCACATGCTGTGATTGAAACATTGTCTACCCCAAAACATGGACTGATCAATGACGATGATGAATCACATTTACTAAACATAACATTATTAGTCATCTACCAAAGTTAGCCTTTGGAATAAAAATCAGGATGGACCCTTAAAAAATAATTTAAAAATGAAACAAGCTAAATTAAGGAACAATGTTACATTTTGAGATAAGGGCTGCATACGGCTAGCAACAACATAGCCCATTAGTCCTCAACACTGAGATGAGAAAAATTCACTGATCAAAATGTAGCAATCCTCCACACAACGGAAAACTCTAAGAGAGACTTGTTAACAGCACACAAGAGTAGTTGAACAGTTCATAAACTCACTAGGGACTCAGTACTGGTGAACCAAGAAATACTAGGTCTAGAAATATCAGAACAATGAACCAGGGAATTGCCACACAGCTAGAAGTAATTCCTAACGTCAGTATTAGTATTTGTAATTATAAGACAATTCACAAATCAGTACATTTGAGAACTGGGCTCAAATCCTGACAGCAACCTATTAGATCTCCTCCTAGTAAACTAGAAAAGCTGGTAAAAGAACTAATCATAGAATTCACAGAATCACTCAGGTTGGAAAATACCCTTGGGATCATCATGTCCAACCATTAGCCCTACTTTACAAGTTCACCCCTAGACCATATCCCCCAACACCACATCTAAGTGATGTTTAAACACACCCAGGGATGGTGACTCAACCACCTCCCTGGGCAGTCTTTTCCAATATTTCACTACTCTTTCTGTGAAGAATTTTTTCCTAGTGTCTAGTCTAAACCTACCTTGTTTCAGCTTTAGGCCATTCCCTCTGG
>WTSP01015972.1:167243-193287 GCA_025331215.1 Actenoides lindsayi
CTCCAGCACCTCGATATCTCTCTTGTACTGAGGTGCCCAAAACTGGACACAGTACTCGAGGTGAGGCCTCACCAGTGGGGTTCAGGGGGACAATCACTTCCCTACTTCTGCTGGTCACGCTATTTCTATTTCTAAAATTCTATTTCTAAAAAAAACTATGATCGGACTTCAGAGCTACACAAACTACTTGGAAAAATCTCTGCTGCAAACTGATATTTAATGAATATATAAAAATTTAATCCAATAATGTTAGTTAACTTTTCATTCTGTTTAATGATATTATGCCAAAACATATATTTAGTTTAAAAAGCAAGCAGCAAAACCTGGAAATTATTCACTGCATCCTGGACAGAAAGAGTTCTGAACAGTCAAGTAAAAAATATGGATTTCATCTGACACAAAGGATTTTGTTTGGGTCTACACTGATATTTAAAATTAAAACCAAAAATTTCTATCTGTCATATGACATACTTTCCACCTATATGAATCAGAGCTATCCTCATTAGTAGCAAAGCACCCAACAGCAGCTTGAATATATCAGTGAAACCCTTCTCTCTGCCACAAAACCAAATGCATTTAAAATGACAGCTAAAACTTAGGATGAAGTCCTTCATGCACTTAAGTCCCTGACAGAATATGTAATGATTGCACTCCAGCCAGCATTTCACATCTTAGCTCTTATCATTCTCACATCAGAGTAGATTTCCAGCCTTACTTTTAAACTTCCTTACAAAGCTAGCTAACCAGAGTTTTACTATATTGATACCACCAGTGGGATGAAAAATGATATAAAAAGCAAAAGTTTATGCATTGGGTACTATAATGTAATATGTTCCCCAAACACATCTGAAGGCTATGCAAACAACACAGAAAGGTGACTTTGGAGAAACAGTCCTTAACAAATAAGAGTTATTAGCTATTCAGGACACACATAGTGCCTTACAAACATATTGTAAAACTATATGCAAAAGCATTTGTTTTCCTTTCAGTCTTTTTCTCTCAAATATTCAGATTTTATCTGCAACGCTCCATTTTTTTGAATGTCCCCCAAAATACCATTTCCTGTTTATTAAAGGTTTCACATTTCATTTTAAAAGAAGCAGTAATTTTTTCCAGCAATTTCCTAGGTCTCACCATATTTCACTCTCGTGCTTGTTATCTTTGGCTTTATAATTGGAAAAAGGAACACAAAGAAAAAGATTTTGAAAATACGTGCCAGCACAGGATGTTGCTGATGGAATGCTGGGCTGTTTATCAGTTTTTATTAATGTCAATTGTTTGATTTTTATTTGATGTCCTTCTGTGCTGGGCACTGCACAAGCAGAAAATA
Organism: Actenoides lindsayi; assembly: GCA_025331215.1. Classification (NCBI taxonomy): domain Eukaryota; kingdom Metazoa; phylum Chordata; class Aves; order Coraciiformes; family Alcedinidae; genus Actenoides; species Actenoides lindsayi. The sequence continues at coordinate 168,574 of WTSP01015972.1, forward strand.
AAAGACAATTTATGCTTTGGATTTTATCGCCTCCTGTTGGTTGGATTACAATTGTGATTGTAAAACAATAAACAAAGATAAGACAAAGGGGATCCCAGGAGTGACTGCCTAATTCAATTTTGAGCCTGCAGAGTCTCTTTTAGGTGGGATATGTGAAAAAGTTATCACAAGCCATATAATCTTCCTGTAAGTAGAATCTTTTAACAATTTATTAATGTTTTATTGATTACATAAATTATAAGTTATCTTAATTTTTGGCTTTTTGTACCCCATTTCATTACTTCTCCAATCCCTTACGACAAGCAAGCAAGAGTCAACAGCCAGAGCAATATATAATGCACCATAAACTGCACAGACACTTGTGGAATGCCATACTATTTAGTCAAGGTCTTGAGTAATGGTCAGTTCAGCAGTACGAGCCTTGTCTACATCCAGCACTGCTGTACAATGAGAAAAAAAACCCACACAAACCAACAACAAACTAGCTAGACTGTTCTTGAAGTCTCTTCAGAACAGGAAGCAGTAGAATTAAATTTCTGGAAAGTATTACAGTGTTTGCAATGGCAGAACCTGCTGCAATTGAGGTTGTAAAGTACTTTCCAATCTAGTTCCCGCTTTGACATGCTCATTTTAAAATATTCACCCACTGGGCTTGACATTTTCCAGGCTCCTTTTGAAAAAACCTATTTGTTGATAATATATATCTACAAATACACTTTCTACTATTTTGAATTTTTTACAGAAACAATTTTACATTTCTGTTTTTCCAAGGGCTATAGCACAAGCGTCCCAGCAGTGCTGTCACCTTGTCAGTCTTGCTGTTGCACAATTTTGATCATCTATGCAAAAACTAAAGAATTTTTTACAATAGGCATTGGAACCAACAGAAAAAGCCCTACTGCCTTCAGCAGGGCCAGAACTTCACTCAAACTTCAAAAACTTAAGAGTGATGATACACAGTTGATCTTTAGAGAGGAGTATATTCTTCATGCAGTTTGTAATACAAAGGTTTTTTCACTAAAAAGTGGAGTTGTCTGAGTGCTATATTGATTATATGAAATAGATGCTTGAAAGAAGAGATAACTGTGGCTCAGGCAGAACACATCAACTGGAACAGATCCTGGTCTTCATAACCTTTTTCTTTTATGGTCTCACCTTCAGTCTCTTAGCTATTGGTTCAAACTCTTTCCAGGATTTCTTTCTTTCTTCAAATGAGGCAGCATTAAAATTATCTAGGGCCTTGAAAGCTGCTTACAAACTTAACCTCTCTAAAGCCTCATACATTTTAAATTATCTGAAATAGTAGTCTGCCTTACATTAGTTTAAAAATAAATAAATAAAAGCAACACAAATTTGGTGGCTAAGTAGCCAAGAGGGAGTTAGCATAATTTATTAATATCTTGCATTTAAGGTTATACACCAGGAGATAGGATATTAGTCTGAAATCCAGACTCTTCAGAGTTTTCAAATCTTAATAAGTTTTAAGATTTTTTTTTTATTTTTTTTTTTTTAAGACTAATTCATAAATATTAGGGAAAGTGACTTTGGCTGCAGGTAAATTGAATTGTAAGCACACCACATAATATCTTCTGAGCACCTGACCTGTACAGTCATCCAGAACAGAGACTTTGCCAAAGCACTCTGTAGCTTGTTACCATGTCACAAACCTGAATGTCCTTGCCCTGAAAACCAGGGAACCCAGAGGGCTAAAAAACAGGAGGGAGAAAAATGCATGAGTGCATCCAAACTCTGAGCTTGAAAGTTTAGAGGTAGATATAGGAAACTTCTTCTTATTGTCCCTACATTTTCCCTTTGGAAAGTGAGAAAAATTTCTCTTGGGGGTGGTAGGAGGTATTTACCTATGACAGCAATGGGGTGATTTTCATTAGACATGTAAATAGTCACACAAGCTCAGTATAGTTGGTTCACCAGCCCACAGGTTCTTTTGAACAGAGTATTTCTGCCGCTCAGTTATTTTCCACAATACTTTTGTTTCTAAACCTGGCTTTTTGGAAATGAAATATTTCTACTGCAAGATTTTTCCTTAGAAGGGACAGTGGCTGACAACTATGTGACAATCTTCAAATATTTTTTTTAATGGAAATGTTTGTTAAAATTTAAAGCTGAACTGGACATACACATTAATCCCAGTTGCTGTAGCTTCTTGTCACAGAATTTTACTTCTTTGTGCTGTCTGCATGAGTAATGGGGCTTTCTAGGAATCAAACATAGATCTCTATGGGAAAGAAAATACAAAATTATTAGAAGTCAGGCCCCCAGAATCATGGGATTGTTTCAGGCTGTTGTCTTTCTTCAGGCCCTGAAATGAACAGAAGCACTTCAGAGAGAAGAGGAGTAAAGTGAACAGGCAAGGATCAGACTTCTCACATCTGATACAACTTCCAGACGTGGGATTTGCAGACCACAAGGAATCCAGATGAATGGTTCACAATGTACATGGCTGTGAACAACTGCTGTTAATGTAAAGACAAAGGAATGTGGATAAAGAAGGAGTAAGAAATGCACATGATAAAAAAATTGCATAAGATCACCAACAATCAGGGAACCAGCCCAAATCCTGTACTCCACACCAAATTTTCTCTTTTGACAGACTTGTTACGCCAATGAACAATATTGATCTTTTTCTATGTAGATTTAAGCAGCAGACACATAAATCATAGAATCCAGCTGTATCCTGGGCTGCATCAAAAGAAGTATGGCCAGTGGATTGAGGGAGGTGATTCTGCCCCTCTACTCTGCTCTTGTGAGACCCCATCTGGAGTACTGCATCCAGCTCTGGAGCCCCCAACACAAGAAGGACATGGATCTGTTGGATTGAGTCCAGAGGAGGGCCATGAAGATGATCTGATGCCTGGAACACCTCTCCTACGAGGACAAGGTGGTTGTTCAGTCTGGAGAAGACAAGGCTCCGAAGAGACCTTATTGTGGCCTTGCAGTACCTGAAGGAGGCCTACAGGAAAGCTGGAGAAGGACTTTTTAAAAGGGCTTGTAGTGATAGGACGAGGGGTAATGGCTTCAAACCGGAAGAGGGTAGATTTAGACTAGAATTTAGGAAGAAATTCTTCACTCTGAGGGTGGTGAGACACTGAAACAGGTTGCCCAGGGAAGTTGTGGATGCCCTGTTTCTGGAAGTGTTTCAGACCAGGTTGGATGGGGTTTTGAGCAACCTGGTCTAGTGGGAGGTATCCTTGCCCATGTCGGGAGATTGGAACTGGATGATCTTTAAGGTCACTTTCAACCCAAACTATTCTGTGATTCTATGAAATAGAAAAATTTCTCTGTTCATGCTGTAAATAAAAGAAAGCCACTATAAACACTACTGTCTCCTTAACCTCAAGCATTTTCTGTTACTCTATCACCTTTCAACATTCTGGCATTTTGAAAAAGACAAATTAATAATGAGATTAGTGATCATCAATTCAGAAATAAATACCTCACACTGAAAAAAATGTATTTGTAGCATCACAAAAAAAAAAACCCACAAACCTGTTTGGTTTTTTAGTATTTAGACATTTCCTACACTGATATGCTTCAGCCTGGGTCAGACACTTGTTTACTTGTCAGCGATATTTATACTCAGTTATTCCCAATAGGCTCATGCTGTCAAGTTTAAAATTAGAAGCAATGCTACATTTCAAACTTCTTTGCAAAGCAGAAGAAAAAAAGAGGGAAAAAAAAATTATTTTTTTTTTTTTTTTTAATATGGAAATCCTTATTTCATGGAGACACAGTTTAAGAGAAGTACTCAAGCAAATGATAAAATGTAACTGTGTCTTGGTTTTATGACTGAAAGACTGAACAGATGGTTCAAGGATAGTACCAAGTGAGCTTATCATTTATGAACTCTACAGAACATGGGTAGAGAGTTGTGTTGTTAAACATTAACACTGAACCTCTCAGAAGCCCAGTTTTGCCTTTTTTTGCATAACATGTATTCATATTCTCCCTAAGTTCATGTTGAATGAGAATCAAAATGTACACCTCCAACAGCAAAAATACACTATTAGACTACAATAGGTCCCCACCCCAAAAAACCAAAAAAACCCTCCAGCCTTGGTCAGTACTTGTTAAATGCAAAGACCAATCCTGTTACCAAGAAATCTTCTTGCCTTAAGAGTTTTTCTTGTCTTAGCCCTGTGAAAGCTAAGTACCTGATTGGAAATAAAAGTAAGTTTTCACTCATTACAGATAAAAAAAAATCATAAGATGAAGTTGCAAGTTATCTTTTTACCTGGAATTTGTGAACAAGTAAGAGCGAGGCACAGAAAAATTTTTAACATCTCACTAAGCATCTTTAAGAGATGGATGAGAAATCAGTAACGCTACACTGGACAATATGCAGCAAAAATCAGCTGTTTGGTTTCATGATAAGATGATTAATTTATGTTATTGTTTGTGTACACAATATATAGAATCTCCATACTAAACACCTCAATAAATTGAAGATAGTTTAAGCAGGTGAAATGCTAGGAAAATGCATATTTTCTTTTTATCCATACTGACGATCTTTAGATTGAGGGCAGGGTGTACGTGTGTGATGCATCTGAGCTAAATAATGAAAAGTAACAAATTATTCTTGTGTTCGAAAGGTACAATTCTTATTTCTGTCCTCAGGTTTCCATTGACAAAAGCTTCCCAGTAATACACAACTATCATAGTGACTTCATGTGCAGAAAAGTTTTGATAAATATGCCGCTATTTCCCAATTCACTGCAAGTGATGAATAATCAGGTATAAACTGTTAGTAATTGAATGCATTTACAAACTTTCAGTTTGCCACTGTGGTCAAAGGTGAATCTGTTCAGAGCATTTAAGGTTTGCATATACATTCACCCTGCCTGCACTCTGCCAAGGCAAACTTTTCCAGTACATTGCTCTTGTGCTTTCATTGCTTTTCACAAAGTGCATCCACCCCAGCCTCTTACTTTCTAATTCCAACTTACTCTAGTAATAAATTTATCACCTTTCTAGCTTCTTACACATCATTCCCTTTAGTCAACACCTGAGCAACACTGAGCATCTCACTACACAGCTTTGAGAAAGACTCTACCAGAGTTTAGAAGTGTAACTCCACACCTTTATTGCTTTATGTGACACAGTTACCCGTGACAGCAGCGTACTGGGCTCCACAGCCAGGATGGCCCTTTACAATCCTTGTCCTCAGATTGTGCTGTGCAGCACATGGTCCAAGAGAGAGGGGAGAAGTCTGGCAGTCGGAGCCATTTCTACTCACATGGTACCCAGCATCTCTGTTGAATCTCAAGCTGGCCATCCCAGTAACAACATCCTAAAGTGACTATCTCTAAAAATCTTTTATTTAACTGGGGCAGGAGGACCAGCTTTTGTCTCCATTAAACTGCACCACAATGACAGCAAAGACACATATCCTTAAGCTGATAAGAAAAAGTAGCAGCATGGGTGCTTAAGTGGGTAATATTTTTAGCATCTGGGATTATTGAGAACAGCCATTTTTAATTCTCCACATGTCACTGGCAGTGGTACCACACACTCTTAAATTAATGGGTGAGAAAAATAATAAGAATGGCAAGAGGCAGATATGACATAGTGAAAACAGAAAATTTGGAGAGGGAAAGAGACTGGGAGTATTCTGCTTGAGAGGTTCTGACATCCATTTCAGAAGAAAAGATAATGAAAATTAGTATACCTACTATGAAACTTTTTAACAGCCCATCTCAAATTTCTGTCTTAACACTCTTGTAGTGCAATTACATATTAATAATACTACATGTAAAGATCTTCAGCAAGCTGTATGTGCCCATTGAATGTGCATTATCTATAGACATTTCATCCTTTTCTAGTTTGGCAAAGATACAGATAGACTTTTTGTTTATTACAGCGGAGACGGACTGACAATCCATGTTTCTTGATTTCTTCTGGTTTGCCCTAACCCTGCAAAGCAAAACAAAGCAGCTGAAAGAAGCCATAATTATTCATGAAACCGTTTCTGTGCTCCCTGCTTGAGAACGGGAAAGGGAAATTGAAAATGGTTGTGATGCAGGTGTCTCAGCAAGGGTTCTATTCTCACACGGGATTCAGGCCATGCATTTATGAGTAGATTATGGCTTTGCTTTCCTCCCTTCCTTTTTTTTTTTTTTTTTTCCCTCCAAATACCAGTTTTGGACACTGTAGCATATGATTCAGTTTTGATACAGTGTCCTCATTAAGAAGCTGAAATGACAAGAAAATTTCAGCACCCATTCTCTTAGCCTCATACACTTTTTCGCCTTAGGTTACAAAGGTGAACTACATAAATGCAGATTAGCGTAGGAAGGACAGGATGAAGAGGAACAGAGTGTTTCACCAACCGACTATAGATGTCTAAGACAGACACCGTATCTGCCTTCATCAGCTAGGTTCCCTTTAAAGTCAGTGATGACAAACAGGCAATTCTAACGCACAACTTTATCTTACCTTAAAGCTGAGATCAGATGAGTTACACCCTTACTTCTCTGCCTTGATTATGTAGATAATGCCTTGTACAACTCATTCTCATATAAAAATCCAAATTCAAAAAACCTGATGTTAAATCAGATTAATTCCTTCCACCTGCTTCCCTACTGAACACCAGCACACCTATCTACACTTTGTCTCAGACCACAATTTTTAGTTATTCTGAATTTTAAAAAAATTTTCCTTCATGTGTCTCATACACAAACCTACTAAATGGCTTGAAAGCATCACAGAGGTCATCCTTGCACATCCACTCTATCTCTTTAACCCACCATCCACCATAACTTTCCAAAATCTCTGTCCATCTGTCCTTTCCTCCTAACTTTCCAAATGATCAGAAATCACTTATTCCTAATAAGAAAGTTTATCAGGTCTGACTTTACTGACTTTTTGCCTACCTCACCATCACATTTAAAGAAAAATCTTATCACTTTAATACACTTGGTCTTTTTACTGTCTGTTCTTTGCTGCATGTTTACGCTTTGCCCATTCTGTAAAATAGAATGAGAAGAATCTACCAGATGAAGTTTTGCTATACATCTGGAGGAACAGAAATGTAAGACTAGATGCAACACATTTGGTATATGGGAGAGGTAGTACCTTACCTATTTAGAAAGGCTAACACAAAGCTGGAAATAATCAAGCATGATAAGGACAGTATGGAATTATCTACTTGATGAGATAGGACAAAGCAAAAAATATCTGAAAGGGGAAACCATCAATCATGAGAGAGAAATGGGATTCCCTCAGGGAAAATGACCTTCATAGAGAATTATTTTCAGACAGATTATAACTAAATGGGTCTCCTTTTCAACAATTCATCACTTGTGTTTCAAACTGAGTTATAGTAATAAATACAGGCAGTCCTAGCACTTGAACAACTTTGCACCAAAATTTTGGTAAATTATGATTTTCCAACATAGTACATACAATTCATAGTTTCTGAAGCCACAATTTCTAGCCTCTCCCCATGTGACATATCTTAAATATTTTAAAATATATATGAAAATTCTAGTAAATATTTAAACACAGTTATGACACCACTTCAAATCTAAAGTCCCATAAAAAAATGTTAACACTTGTTTAAGTAAAGAATTGCCTATTTTGATGAAATATAAAGCAAGCTGTATACTGATGAGATTCCAGGGAATTGTTGTGGAGTCATTCTGTGTGAAAAGAGCATATAAGTGAGACACAAGGAGAGCCTATTACTCATCCCTCCCACACAGTCCAGTAGAATCAAGGATTAGGGCTTGGCTGGCCTCTAGACAAATGACAGATGCTCTCTATTAACCCCTCCCCCTTCCCAAAGGGGAAGAAAAAGGGAATAATGGAGAGAGACTAATCAATTTGAAAACAAAACAACTTTAATGAAAATAATAACAATAAAATGAAATATATACAAACCCAATTATCGATCCCAACCTCCCTTATGGCAATTATGTCACCATCACCACTATGTTGTAGAGCAGGCACTGGGGAAGTTCCAAACCTGGCTCAGCGGCAGATGGGAACTGGATTCAGGAGATAGATTTGGGAACTGGATTCAGGAACACACAGATCAAGATCAAAGGTAGGATGGGCAGAGTCCTCATCAGTCACCAGCCATTGAAGAAGAGAGATTTACCCTCATGTTCCCTCAGCTTTATACTGAATATGACATATATGGGATAGAATACCTTGCTGATCAGTTTAGCGTCACCTGTCCTGGCTGCTCCTCCCTGCAGGTGCAGCCTTTTACTTTCTGCACTCCCAACATGGTACACAAGATGCAGCAGTGACCTTGGTCTGTACACCAATCCTTGGTACTAACACTAAACACTGAACATTATCAGCGCTAGAAACAGATACTGTCTCCAAAAATATGCCCTTAACTTCAGAATGTGCAGTTAGTCAGAAGAGACTGAACTAAAAAGTAAAGTCACTGAATAGAATTAGTTCTGTTCTAACTCAAACCAGGCCAAGTAGGAAAGGTATTTCTAACATGAAGTTTCAATAAGAACTTCTTGATGGCTCTTCTGCATTGCTTTATTGGAAGGAGCAGTTGGTTTCACTGGACAGAACTTCTGACTTGTGTTTCAGTCTTGTTGAATACTTCAGACCTGGCTACAGGCAGAGGAACTATCAGCCTGTCAGAAGTAAGAGATGCAATGAACAGTGCTCTCAGAAGCATAGCCTTGATACTTTCCCACATGTTTTGTTTTCAGTTTCTTTGCTATTTTATGCACAATGACCTAGTTGGGTTTAGGTTTGTACTACATATCATGGTGAGGTTGCTACAAGAACATTTCCTGGTCCCACTGTATCACTTTGGAGGGCTTTTTGTAATGCTCCTCTTTCAGCTTTCTCTGTTTTTGATTATGGTGTGCATGGTTCCCCCATAGGATAAACAGATGGCAGGGAAACAGCATATGCTCCTAACTGAAGTGGTAGAGAGAATCTCATCTTCCTCTACATAGTCATCTGGTCCAGGCAGCTGTACATTGTCAACAAATTGCCAAGCTTCCTAATCTGGCACAAGTAGTGGCAACAGCCCTCTTTGGAGGGGACGGTAAGGAAAGGCATGTCTTTCCATATTCAGCATTTTCTTTGAAGGAAAGTTTATATGTATTCCTAGGTTAATAAATCAGAGTATTCAGGCTCAAGTATATGTCCACAGCCTATAGCTGCTGCTTGCAGCTACTACTGAAATATCAGCTGTGTTGTTATTTGGTTTTGTTTTGGTTTGTTTTTCTTTTGGATGGACTCCATTGCTTACAGTGAAAATTAGAACAAGCTACTTGATATTCTGGAAAGGTACTAAAAGATACAATTCCACAAAACAAGTAAAATTGAAAAAAAAAATTCTAATAAAAAATAGTAGACAACATGAAAATTAATTAGATTTTGTCACAAACAACAACCAACCAGCTTCAAATATGTATTATCCATACACACAGAAAAAGCATTAAAGAGCATTATTTTCCTAAGTGAATCTTTCAGTATTAGGAACTGCAAGAATTAAAGCTTCCTGGGATACTTCAATTTGACACCCTAGCTTTCCTGGCCTTACTTACATGATTTAATTCTATTTTCCACAGGGTTCTGACTTCACTCAGAACTCATGATGGTGGCTGCTCACTTAACATGCATCTATACGATATTTTGTTGTCTCAGTGAGCAGTCAAACAACATCTGTAGTTACTATTAGCCTCACAGATTATTGATCTCCAGAGTTTAAGAACATTTAATAAACTGATTTCTTTTCTTTATGTTCCATTTTATGCATGAAGTACTGAGGAATACTGAGAAAAAGTTATAATGAATGTCCATTGAATGTCCATTCTGAACTGCCCAGGATCCAATCTTGCAGAGAATTTTATGTATCCCATCTCACATTCAAAGCAGCCTTCCCAGTGCCCTGTGTCCCAGCTGGGGAGGCTCAGCATTCCTTCTCAGCAGACCCCACCACCAAAATTTAGGTCTCAGAACAGAAGAAACACTGTGTATGTGACCTTTTGAAGAAAAAAGGAATCATTTAATAACTGCAAGATGCAGGAAATTTTCCCTGAGTTTGGAGTTTTCCTTTTTTTTTCTTTTTTTTTTTTTTTTATTTTTTTAACAGAGTGATTTAGCAAACTCTTAATGGTTAATACACTTTTTCTTCTTCAAGCATTGAAATCACTAGTATTATTACTTCTCGCTTTGGAAAATTATCTAGATTACACATGTCCCTTTCTTTGGTAAGGTTACATGTCAACTAGAATCTCTCTCTCTCTCTCTCTCTCCCTCTCTCTCTCCATTCACTCATGAGCCAAAGAAGTTCCTAATCTATGTAAATGAGTATGTAAAGGAGTAAGACTCGCAGCATGGAAATCTAGTGAGAATTTGTTACAAAGAAACATATGTGTGTTGTATTTAATGTCCAGTGAAACATTGTCACTTGTGGAAACAAGAGAAGACCAAATGTAACAAAACTAATTGGAGCAGGGATAGACACACTTCTTGATTAGCTCTCAAAAGAGTGTGAAAGAATAGGAATAAATTCACAAAGAAAATACTGTAGCAATGCTTTCTGTCTTCACTGCATTTGTAAACAGCATTGTGATAAATGGGGAGATATTATATAAAGCTTTGGAAATCCATATAACACTACCAGGCAAAAATTCTCAAGTACAAGTGTATTGGTGTCTGCTTCTGAATGATAACGTTTTTCCTATAGATGAATCTTGTTTTGGCTGACTAAAAAATAACTGTTGCCCACACTTTGTAGCTTTCAAATTATTTCCTGACTTAAGCAAGTTGCTGCCTGTATTTTAAAGCTCTGGTAGACCCTGGTATACATACTTCTACTTGGGAATTCTTTGTGAAATTATTTTCTCTTGAGACAGAATGTTTTATCTGTCCTACTAAACAAAGTTACAGATAGATTGTTTTCATCATTTCTTTGTTAGACAAATCACAGAACTGCAGGCCTGAGGGGTATGATTAATTTTGTAAAGGCAGGCCAAAAAAGAATATATAACACTTTTTATATTCCATAAAAAGTATGTTTACTCTGAATTCAGGAAGAAGGAAAAGTCCAGTTTATTAAATGTCATAATAGGAGCTCTGAGAAGAAAATAAGAATGGACAAGTCTTTCCTTTTATTGATCCAGTGAGCAGCTATGTCAGATGCAAGTTCAATTAATAGTTAAGAATTGATTGAAAATCTAGAGGGACAAAAAATAATTGGGAAAACAGCTATTATAGCTAATATTTGAATTAACTGGAAGGTTGAGTAAAATATATAAGGATAATGGACTTCAAAAAACTCGTGTCTCTTGAAAAGAAAATCTAAGCAGGAGCAAGCAAGCTAAGGGAGATGCTGGAGACAGTAGAGGTAAATAGGTAGTGCTATGAAGCAGGGCTAATACAGGGAGAAGAACTAGCAGTGACAGCATTATCAGAGGCACTGATGAGGGCAACATCTCCCAGCTGCTGGTTCTTACTGAATTCCAGGCTCTACAACTGCCAAGACCTGGTGTCTTGTATAAAACAAAGTTGTAACTGATAACGTGATTGACAGTGCCCGTCTCTTTGAGAGGCAATACCTTCCAATTCCTGCTGAGACTTATCAATCTTTGAGAAAACAAAATGCAATCCAATTGGCTATACCACTTTTGGGATACTTCCCAACCAAACTGTCAAGTGCAGAAGAGCTTTGTTCTTATGAACAGCTCCAGCAAATCTCAAGCAACTAAAAATTTGCCAACCTAAGTGATTTGGTTTGCTGAAAGCTGAATCTTTTGCTGTTTCTGCTGTCATCAATGCCATGAGATGCTTTTCATCTTTGTGTGTACACTTCAAAATCTGTCTTGACTTTTGTTAGTCTGAAAAAACAAAGTAGTATATTTCATAGCTTATTTAAAGAATATATTCTTGAAAGTGCAGTAACACAGCAAACCACATTTCAACTAATCTAAGCATACAGTTTGAAAATATTCCCATTATCAAGACTGTACTTTTTGTTATCAGATGTACAAAAACAGATTATATATATATGAAGGAAATAAAGGAAACAAAGTTAGAGATCCTCCTGGCTGAGCCAGGAGCTCTTTAATTATGTGAAAGAAGAAAAGGAATCATAGAAACATAACATAACAAACACATATTACTGAGGATAAAGAACTAGTTTAAGTTAGTGATCAGACTAGATGATCTTAAAGGTATTTTCCAATCCAGGAAATTCTGTGGTTTTGTGAAGTTCATTTGAGAAGAAATAAAAAAGACTAGTTTGCAAAAAAACCCCAACCAACCAACCAACCAACCAAACAAGCAAACAAACAAAAAGTCTTATTAGAACAAAGAAGGAAAGGCAACAGAAAAGTCCATAATTATACTTGAATGATGAAACCAAGAATGTAAAGAATTGAGACTGAATTGCAGATTACAAAAAAGTATAACCTATTCTTTTCCTTTCTCCTAAAAATTCACTTGAAAGACAAATTGTGAAGACTCTCTTAATAGAATTAACTTTACAAGGATATTAAAATGCACTGAAGAAGAAAACATGCTGAAAGAAGATGAAAGCAGATCAGTCACATGTGGGCACTGGAGCAGAGAAAGAGATAAAACACTCACTTTGGAGTTTTTAGGAAATTAGCCATTGGAATTCTGAATATCACAGAATCACAGAACGTTAAGGGTTGGAATGGACCTCAAAAGATCATCTACTCCAACTCCCCTGTCAGAGCAGAACCACCTACAGTAGGTCAGTAAGTATTTATCAAGGACCTGAAGCTGAAGAACCAAAAAAAATCCAATGAAAACTTCCCAGGGCTAACAGAGAACCACCTAGTCAAATTAATAGAGTTAAGTATTAAACATTATACTTTTGAGTTCCTAGAAGATAAGATAGTAAAACAACCTATATGCATCTGTCAAAAAAAACCCCAATGTGAAGTCAGACTAATTTCCTTCTTTGACAGGCTAACTGCATAAGGGGGAAGATGTAGATATGATATATCCTGACTTTTAATTAAAGCTTCTGACACTATTCCATATAATATTCTTATAAATAAGGTAAAGCAGGAAACATAATCACCATCAGGTGGGTGGACAACCAGTTGAGAAAGTGCTGTCAGTGGACAATTATCAAAGATTTGCTGTCAAACTGGGAGGGGACTTTCAAGTGGGACTAGATCAAGGACTGTAAGGGCTGAGATCTACCAAGCATTTTCATCAATTCCACTGGTAATGGCAAAGACAAGTCCAAACTGAAATTTCAGGGATTGAAATTTCAGCAGCTGGCTGGAATTCAGTAGAGGCAAACACAAAGTGTTATACCTGTAAAACAGCAGTCAAACACAGTCATAACATACGGATAAGTGAGCAGATAAAGACATAATTATTGTGCTCAATTCAGCACCAGTGAGTTCCAAGTAATATAGTGTCCTCTTTTAACAACAACACTTTAAGATGGAGACAAAATGAAGAAAATTGCAGGGAACACTAAAAGGGATTAGAAAAGGAGTAAAAAATACAACCTGTGAGCAAAGGTTCAAATAGAATTTGATGAGTTTAAAGATGAGAAGACTGAGCAATGACACAGTAATATGCTTCCAATATGCACAAATATGTTATAAACATTTATGCAATCTTTGCTCAGTGACCATTGTAAGGTAGAGAAAAAACAAATGTAATTTGCAAAAAATACTATGAAATCTGCATAGATAGAAACTTTTCAATTGTTAAGGTGAAAGAAATTAGAAATACTGCTGAATCATGTATTTGGAAGTTTTTAAGTACAGATACATTGCTGGTTCAGCTTGTTTAGGTGTAGTTGATCCTGCCAAACCTCAGGGAATGGACTAAATGACTTGACTTCCTGATGTCATCTATTTGAATCTGTCATGTGATATTGACAAATAAAGATGAATCAAGTATGAGCAAGTAATATATGCCACATTTAATATCACAGATTCCTAAACTAATAACTACTGATGAAGCCACCTCAAGCTTTTAAATTATTTGAATTATTGGGATGAATCAGTTATAGCTGGAGATGCAAAATTAGCAGCTGCAGACTTTCAAATCTTTAAGTGGCAACATATATTTAGACAACTGGACAAGTCATGACTAAGAGGAATATAATGGTACCTTTTCTTTGAAAACCTCTGCTGACAAAGCTGATATTGTAGGAATGATCACAATATTCATTCAATAAGCTATGAAGAGATTGCAGACTTCATCTTTGACATTACCTAAATTCCTCAGATGATTGGGATAACAATTCTATCGCAAAGAATGTACTTTACAAAGTTGAATCAGCCTGCCCCATATGTTTCCACACCAATTCTGAATAATAAGAGTTCTGCTTTGATGTCCATACAGCCTGGACAAGCTGAGACCTTCAGCATGATACTGATTACTCTTAACTATTATGTGGCCATCCAGCCCAAGAATCAGGCTTTAAATTTTTTTCACATAAGTATGCTGTATACCGTAACGGGGGAAAAACTCCTGTTGATCCAAAACCAGGTTCAGAATAACTATCTCAACTTAAAAAAAGTTTGCTACATATGTCATGTTTCTGCTAGAATAAATATATTTTCATTTACCAGAGAACAAAGAATCTTAAATAAAACAGGGCATACTGGTAAATACATGATGCAACAGGAAACTGAAAGAGATAAACTCTAAAAGATCACCAAAAGTTATAAAATCTGTAAAATACTCAAAGTACTCAAATTTATGTAGACGTAGATTTAGTGCACCTACAACTAAAAGGTCATCATTGTTCCCAGGGAAGTCACCAGAGACATTTAATATAAATAAAGTGGGATTTCATTTTTAAATTATGTCCTTCTGAAGATATACTGCTACTCTTAGAGGAGTGCATACATAAAAACTTTCACCCTGGTTCAAAATTTGCATTGTCACCTCAGTCATAGCCTTGTGTTTAAACAAATAAACAATCCCTACACCATGTGCTGAAGAACACCTACAGCTTTCAGAGGCAGAAGTAAGTTAAGCTGCTACTGCGCTGGAGCGAAAAAAATCTAAGAGCTTTGTGATTTCTAATATGGCATTGTGAGGTAGTCAAATAGGAATCAGAGTATCATCACATGTACCTTTATTGGTTTGGTTGTTGTCCTGTTTTGGTTTTTTTTCCCTAAGAAAAAACATAAGTTTGTTGAAAGCAAAGATCTTCTTTTTCACTTTGTGTTACCCTCATCCTCTGAGCTCACTCAGAATTTGAGAACAGATTTTGTTAGGCAGTTTTTGGGAGTTGACTCTTTGGCAACTCAAAAAATAACCAAACCCCATCCATCTGGGTATATCTTGTACATCACCAGGAACTTCTATAGAAACAATTATTTCTCACATGAATGTGTGATAAAACATCAAAATGTCATCTACAGTAAATAACATTTTTTACTTGGAAACTTGATTCTTTAACTTGAAATGGCAACATCTTTTAGGGGGAAAATATCATCATGTTAGTTTTTGTTTGACGTAATATTTTCATTGTTTATTACACTTTGGCTCATTTCCATAAAGAGGTCAGACAGGTGTAGCCTCTTGCTTTACAAGAGACTTTCAACATGTCCCTGTGGTCTTCCTGCATTACTTTTGCAAAAAGCCTAACTATTTTTAAGTAAGGTGAGACAAGGAAGTCATACTGCATGTTTTACCTGATTACATCTAATACGTAAATAAAAATTAAATTTAATATAAAATTAAAGAAGACCCATAACACCACTGTTGTAAATAATAAAACTATTACAATCAAATTGATACTCTTATTTTTTCACAATGCTGAGTTAGTACTCTTGTACCATGGCAAAGTATTGATAACATCCCAGCTTGTGCAATATGAACCACCTATCTGCAGTTATTGAATTACACAAAATAGATCTGTTTATCCAATTCAAGCTTTGAACAGTCTGTTCCAATTTAGAGAAAGGTAAAAGAACAGGTAAAATCAACTGCAATAGAAAACATGTCATACATTGCAAATACACTTTATTAAGTGAACAGAAGACTCAACAGACCTACTTAGATTAAGAAATTTGATTTCATTTAGCTGGAGCATAGAGAAAAAAAACAGTATCAGAGTTTTATATTTTATTTAAAAAAAACCAACCAACACCTAAAATACCTTCATAACTACTCATTTTGCCAAGTAAATGAAATTATTCCATTGCTTACAACAGCATAAATACAGGTGACAGTCCTAGTAAAAGGTAATTAGCATATCCAGTGATCCATGAAGCACACAGCTCTCAGTATAGTGTTTCTTATACTAGGCTGGATAGTACGTTGATATTTATGTGAAAAATAAAGGATTATGATCTTTAATGCGCTTTTGGCACAAATACATTTTCTAGTCTACTCAGGATGACAGAACCATAAAAGGTCTTCATGATGGTATTCAGTAAAGCAATTCAACCATATATCCAGGCTGTAGAGGCAGAGGACTGTCACTGTCACTAGCACTGCTACTGCAATAAGAGTTATTAGTTAACAGAGAAACTCATCTAGACCAACAGATCCAATTAATTCAAGCCACACTGTGGAACCCATCTAGTAAATTTTGAGTCTTACTCATGTTCAAAGGCATATCAGTGTAAACAGTGTCACTGAATTTTATCCAGCACAAAGACATTGAAATTAAATAATCTTGATCTCATACAGCTAGAAACAACCTAATTTATGATAGAGAATATTAATGTGAACTCAAAATTACACACAAAGAAAGAATTTCAGAACATATTTTATTTACTTAGTCCAATGCATTTGTTTAAGATCTTGAGAGACTTAAATGGAAGCTACTTATCCTTCATGCAAAGCTATAATAAATTTTTTCTCTGATAATTTGGTCAAACTTTCAACTGAATTTGCAGATGAAAAGATAATGGATATGAGTAAGTTAATGGAACAAAATGCTGTGCTTATCTGATAAAGCCTTTGTGAAGGTAAATATAATCTAAGCTAATAGAGTAAACTCATGCAGAAGTATAAGAAATATTGTGCAATTTCAAGAATTCAAACTTTTTTTGTACTCTGATTTTGCTCCTGTATTTTTGAATGTCAAAATCTACTGCAGTAGTGGAGTAAGAAGTGGCTAGGGTTGCATACCAGGGAGCAGACTGTTCAAAGACTGAAATGGACAGTGCAGCTTAGCAACAATAATCTCTTGCATCTGAAAGAAATTCTTTGAGCTTGTCTAGAATTGTCATTAGCCATTGTACACAAATACAAAAATAATTAGAAAACATTTGAGAAAAAAAAATATTTTCTTGCAGATCAATATCAAATTAAGCTAAAGTTTTAGCATCTCATAATGAAAGTATACTCACTAAAATGGACAGATATCTTTTAAATGAAATTGTACTCATTTACAAAACAAGAAAAAGTAGAATCCAAATAGGGTAGAACTGATGAAAAATTGAGCTTTCATGAGACCATAACCTCTGCTGATGAAAACAACTCTCCCTTGTTTGATCTACATATCTAATCTCATTAGCTGGCTTTCTACTGGCTATATATCACCTGGGTTATACAATATACTCTAACCTCTATGAAAGTAAAATTTCTTCTTCAGTCACACATGTTTCAAAAATACAATAAAAACTTAAAAAAAAAACCCACAAAAATTTCAAAACCAAAACAAATATCATACTTGAAGAAATAGAAGAAATGTGACACTCATTAGAAAAAATATTGAATCAAGCATGCTGAGGTTAACCAAATATTTTGATCATGAATTAAAGTCTTCCTAAATTAAGAAACAAAAATTAAAACCAATAAATACTTCTTAGCATTTCTGATTAGGAGGCTTAAGAGCATACTCCAAAGACTTCCATGACAAAAGAAATATGAATAAAAACATATATTTGTATAGCATCATCTTTCTTTTCTCAACAGGGTAGTATACCAATTTTAACCATCTTTAGAGTCAGAGTAAAGCTGAGTAATGCTTGATTTTCTGGAACTGAAATTACCATCAAAACAGAAAGAAAAACACAGAATTCTAATTTGAAGCTGACAGAACAATACTTGTATACCAATAAGCAATAAAACATTAAAATGAAACTGTGATTACAGAAAAAAAAATTAAGTAGTTTACAGTTGAGCTGGTATATTGACTTTCCCAACCATCATTGGGAAAAAGAAAATTTAGAAAAAATGAAACCTAAACCAAAGTTAGATTAATGTAGAATATGAAGATATTTAGCAAAAATACTCTTTTGATTTAAAAATGCAGAGAAGGACTTCAGATTTCTGAAGATCTTTGTTACCTGTATAATGCTTTCTGATAAATATCTTGTTCTAGATACCATAACACCTAAAGCAAAAAAGTATTTACTAAAAATGGTCCTGCAGAAACATAAGAGTTTTAGAAATGTACACACTGTCTTAATAAAACCCCACGCTTTCTCTAAGGTTCTTTTCTAGATCAGTTCTGTAACTGATAATCTTCAGACAGTCACTGAGCATTGCGCTGGCTTCTGGCCTAACTCCCATTTTCCTCCCCAGGTCTTTTCCAAGCAACTGCACCTGCAGTTGAAGGAATTAAAGGTGTGCTATTTTCTCCCCACTTTTTTTGTGAAAGGCTGGCTGCAGTCTTAAACACAGCAGTGCAGCAAGCACCATGTGGGTGGTTCAACAAAAAGCTGAGCCTTTTTGTAACAGGCCTAGAGAAGCACCAAACACAGTGGCTCTGCTTTTCCTCTGCACTCCCATGTCCATGTTGTCATATCCAAAGGGCTGTGTTAAGGTCCTCGTACACCTGTAAGTACTAAGTTACCTACTTCTGCTTCGATGACTCTCACACAGCACTGTATAAGCAATAAACGTTTCCTCCTCTCTAAGCACAAAAACGAGGGCATTAGGAGTCTCTGTGAAGGTGCATGAGGCAGAACCAGGCAATTTAGACAGTATCAGGTCTAGACTGACTGCCAGATCAAATGATCCAGACCTTCCAAGAGCAAATGTCTACAAAAACTAGAGAAGTTACTTAGGGTGGGATTCATGTTACCAAGAGCTGATATCTGCTGTTTCCTGTGATATCTGCTTTTGTCATTACTTTTGCAGTTAGTGAAGATTCATCTCACCTTACAGAGGTCTTTAAAAAAAATGTCAGATGAGTAAACTTGAAGAATGGTTCTTTCGCTCTGCTTCTTGTAGTGGAAGGTAAAGTGCAAGATATTATATTATAGCTAAAGGGTACAAAAAAAGCAAAACACCAAACAAAAACCAGAATACATGAGCAATATGCAGAGAGAAGGAGCAGTACCAGGATGGAGTCAGAAGAAAGGATGAGAAAGAGCTTTGGAGGACAGAACTGGAAACATAGAGATAAAAGGAAAGAAATGCATTGAGGGATAAGAAAGCTCTCTTGCTTGAAAAACAAACACATCTAAAAGGTTAATAAATTCTATTTATTCACGTTCCTAATTGCTTGAATTATTCATGTTTTACAGAGTGCTATAGATATTCCTGGCATATTTTTTTTTCTTTTTAAAAAAAACCCAAACTAA
Source organism: Actenoides lindsayi (assembly GCA_025331215.1). NCBI lineage: Eukaryota > Metazoa > Chordata > Aves > Coraciiformes > Alcedinidae > Actenoides > Actenoides lindsayi. Next base: position 188,076 of record WTSP01015972.1, read on the forward strand.
AAATCAGTGAACAAGATGAACCACTGGCTCACTTATGAAGACTCTTCCATCTGCTAAATATTCCCATTGGAAAGGTACTTAGATAAGAGGACAACACATTGGTTTTGTTCAGACATGGAATTAGTGTTCATATATTGAAGTTACTCTCCTGACACTAACATAAAAATCTTAACATCACCAGGAAAAAAAGAATCCACAGACAAACAATGACCTAAAGGTTGAGCTGGGCATAAACCTTCCTAACTACCATGGTTTATTTCTTCAGTGATTGAAATAAAGTTATTTCCTGGCTAAAGAAGGTAAAAAATAGGTGTTTGATACTTAAGTCCTAGCAAAGATTCAAAAGGTGGTTCTGAATGAGGAATTTTAGCTTGCTTGACGTAGTTGAAGGAGGTTGTTCCAGGCTTAGAGAGAAAGCAATGTAAAAATACTGCAGAAATTAAAGGTTCTGCAAGGCGAGCAGTCAGTAATATGTCCAGAGTTCTGGATGGGTGCATTTTAATTAAATCAAAGTAAACAAGTCAAAGCAGGGCCAAGTGTGAGCCAAGCTGTAGGCAGTCTTTGCATGCAAGGTTTGAAGGTGAGTCTAAGGAAGCCTGAAGTTGCTGAGGAATGAAAAAAGACAACAACAAAGAGAGAAGAGCTGGGTAATATGCTTGGGGGAGAAGAAAGACAGTACCTGTGTCTGCAAAATGATGAATAACATACAGCTATGAGAAATGAAGGGTTTACAGGCTGGAGGAGAGATGGTATTGCTTGTCAGTACGTGGCTGAGATATATAATCCATTCAGGAGTTATCAGGAATGGTACTCATGGTTTACATGGTTTTCCAGGCCTTATCTTTAGCCTAGACATCCATAACAAAATACCCTTTTGAATTATATTTTTAAGGTTTATTTATGGGTCACTGATCATATTTTTCATTTTAAAGCAAGTTGGTCCATTTATTTCTTAATTCTGTCTCTGGTGACTTGTGCAGCAGCAGAGTAATCAACAGATACTCTAATTTTTGGAAACATGTTTGGGATTGAGTTTATGAGTGTCTATAGAGATTAATAACAGCAACAAAAAAAAGTTCTTCAGCCTTGCTCCTCAGGAATTCTACAAGCTGGGACATGGTAGATTATTAAAAATAAAAAGAATGGGTGCAGCCTATTCTTTAGGAACTGCTTTATGTGACTTAAAGAGATGAGGAGAACAACACCATGAATGAGTGTACAAGATGCATGCAAAAAGGAAAACATTAAAAATCTTTGTCCATGACTAACATTACAGAAATGATCATCATCCTGAGCTATTCCCCTTGCAGTGCACATCTTTTCCCCTGATGTTTTCCTTGGATTGACCAAAAAATAAATAAAAACCTTGCTAAAAATCTAATCTAATAACAAATAGCACTTGTGAGCAAGCAGTAGGACAACTCATCAAAATATTTTTCCCCAGATATTTTACCATCCTTTTTTAGAGGAAAAAGTAAATATTTGTATAGCTCAAATGTTCAGGTGGTCTAGTAGTTACAGGTGTGATGTGCTTTTTATTTACATGAGAATATAAGTTTTTACATCAAAACTATTAAATCTAAGGCCATTTATCTATGATCACTTGGACATACAGTACACTGATTCACAGTGAAAATTAGGGATTTAGCTGTAGACACAAAAGAATTTGATGTACATATGGAAAGCAGACTTATTATCAATTGCTAGAATATTCCCGAAATGCCAGGTTTCAAGACATAATGAATTCAATTAATTCTAAAATGCTTTTAAAATTTACAAAGAGGAGTTTTGCAGCTCATTAACTGTTCACACTTCTCACCAAAGAGGTCTTACATTAAACAGTAAATAAATTGCATTAAACATATTAAGCTCAAAATTGATTACAATGATGAAAGTGCTCATTTTGAAGACATACATGCTTTTGTCTGAAAGCCTCTTGAAAGAAAAACAGGCTTCAGCTGTTTTTGTAACAGCAAAGACACCTGAAAGAAGACTTTGTTAAACAGTAAATTAAAGTTCATTCTCTGTGTTTACAGTGGATGAGTTAACTGCTGGAGGTATCATGGGATATCTGTATATAGCAAATGCACTAGTTTGATAACAGAGATGTAAGCATTCTGACTGTCAGTAAGAGCAGCAATCTTTCATGGCAAATAGGCTTTTAAAATATGGGCTCGCATGCAGAAAATATTTCATAAACAGGTCTTATTTCTTCTATTGTTTCTTAAGTCATTTTAAGCCATTCTTTATTTCAGCTCTATAATTTTGTTAACAATTATGCAAATACAGCACAGCAGAGATGCATACGGGTACCCTTGAAATTCCCAATGTATAGTCCTGAACCCCCACTTTTTCCATCCCATTGCACTTTGCTTTGCTGTAGTAGTCTGGTTTACATTCTTGACAATTAAGGCTGACTTAATTATAAGCCTAGCCAATACTTACTTTTCAATGGGAATTTAATGGTAGGTGAGGCAGTTCTATTATCTACAAAACAGATAACCTTCCTTTTTCCACAGCTGTCAAACAAATTCAACAACAACAACAACAACAAAAATGTCCGTGCAGGCTCAAGATGATTATGATGAAATATAATGAAATATTTAAACTTGACTGCTCAAAGCAAAGCATGTGTTCTATTGCCCAGATGAGCAGACACATCAACAAATAATGTATTAACCTTGCTTAGATTGCTGGTTGACACTAACCAGTAGTTTCCCAGTTGAATTTTATATGTAAAATTGCATATGCTGTACTTGGTCCAAGGCCTAACAGCCAAGTATTTCAGAATGTCTCCTGAGATCCTGTGGAGGATTGCTGTCATTGTCCTCATGGCCCAGTAAGTCAACAGTAGTGTCTTGTGATAATAATCCCTGGATAATGTCACAAAACTAGCTTCTATAATATCCTGCATCAGCAACAGTTTTGCTGCTTCCATGACACTTCATTCTTCTATCCTATTTTGTCTGTTTGTTGTTTTTTTTAAATAACCTCTCCAGTTTTAGATTTTATCCAAGAATAGATTATTTCACCTTCTTCTAGTATAGGTGTCAAAGGTAGCTTGCTCATCATCAGCTACTGAAATATTTATTTCAGCATTATATGCATTCCAGACATGGCGCATAGGAACTGCAACTCTACAGTTGAGTTTTTTCCATCTTCACAAGATTACTGTGCTTTGGGAACAGCCTAAGCTCTGACATGCCTATATTCTGTAACTACTGAAATGCTCAAGTCTCACTATAGCTTTAATAGGGATGCCATAGTTGATCAAACAATTTCCAGTCTGTTGGAGATCTTCTGAGGGATGCAGCAGTTTTCGTTCATCGTCACACACCCACATCATTGAACCTCCAGAGCAATTCTTTCCAGCACCATACTTACTAGAGTATGACACTTGTGGTGTTATTAGGAGTGCAGTTCACGGACATTTAGGGAGAAGGGGCAGTGGAAGTAGAGAATGATTTGAAGGACTTTTCAAAATAGTTAATATTTTTCTGTACAAGTAATAGGAAATATACATATTTGTCTTAATTTATTATTATTGTTGTTGCAAGTTTCCTCTCTGTCCACCCATCCAGCTATCTGATGCCTTAAGTATACAGCTCTGGAAAAAAAAGAAAAAAAGTAATCAAAACAATCATAAATGCTAACACTAAAGCATCAGATGTAGACTTTTATGAAGTCTATTTGGTAGGAATAAGACAAACAGGAAAGGACAGAGGGGAGAGAGGGAAATTGTTTAGTCAGCCTTCTCTTATGCATCAGTTTGAGAAGAGACAGACAGAATGGATGTGTGTATCAAGCTTATCTAAGAAACTTAACTCTGTTTAATTAAAAATTCAATTTCTTTGCATTAACACCTTTATCTTTTTCCTCATGAAAATAACCCTGAAAAACAACCCACTCAATGAAGCTTTGATCTGCACTCAGACAGCAGCCCTTGAGATCGCCTTTGTTACTTGATGTAAACATCCAGATGCATTTTGAGGATCAAGGCTGTTTCACTCCTTAGTTCAGTAAAATAGCAAGAGACACAAATTGACTTGATGGTAAACAAAACATGTTGAAGAACAGAGTATTATTTTGTCTTTTTGTTTCTCATATACACCAAAACCCACAAAAATCACATGTTAAGTGGCCAGATTTGGATCAGTCAATCATTGTAGGAAGCCACTTGTTTTAGACTTGGTTTGAAATTAACCCTTGGAAGCTGATGAAAGTAGGACTGAGCAAGGCTAATGTGGCAGTTGTCCAGAAGCCAACAGCCCTATTGCTTTAGCCAGGGCTGTAAAATCAAGCACCTCTGTGTGCACAGTTTCACACTAAAAAGGAAGCTGTCTGTCAACAAAGAGAATCCAAAACAGGTTGATTTCAGCATCATAAGCTTAATACAGAAACCTACTGACAATTGGCATAATATTCAGTAAAACTGCCTTTGTAAATAGTGAGATTTTACGCCTAGTAATGGAGTATGTGATATCTCCAACATTTGATACTTCCACATATGTCTCTTAAACACAGAATCACAGAATCTCATAGAATATCTTGGGTTTGAAGGGACCTCTAAAAGTCATCCAGTCCAACACACCACCCCTGCAGTAAGTACAGACATCTCAACTAGATCAGATTGCTCAGAGCCTCATCAAGCCTGACCTTGAACGTCTCCAGGGATGGTGCCTCTACCACATTCCTGAGTAACCTGTTCCAGTGTTTCACTACTCTCATAGCAAAGAACCTCTTCCTAATATCCAATCTAAATCTACCTTTCTCTAGTTTAAAACCATTGCCCCTCATCCTATCACTACATGTCCTTATAAACAGTCCCTCTCCATCTTTCATGTAGCCCCCCCTTCAGGTACTGGAAGGTTTCTATAAGGTCTCCTCAGAGCCTTTTCTCCAGGCTGAACAACCCCAATTCCCTCAGCCTCTCCTTGTAGGAGACGTGTTCCAGCCTTGTGATCACTCTCTGGCCCTCCTCTAGACCCGCTCCATCAGGTCCATGTCCTTCCTGTGTTGAGGGCTCCAGAGCTGGACACAGTACTTCAGGTGAGGTCTCACCGGCTCAGAGTAGAGTGGCAGAATCACCTCACTCAACCTGCTGGCCACACATCTTTTGATGCAGGCCATGGTCCTGACTACGCTCCTTGTCTGACTCATGCTCCTCAATACTGCGAATTCCACCTGTGCATGATCACTGCAGCCCAGACTG
>WTSP01015972.1:193387-254327 GCA_025331215.1 Actenoides lindsayi
GGCTAAACAACCCCAGCTCCCTCAGCCTCTCCTCATAAGACTTTCCTTCTAGTCCCTTCACCAGCCTCATTGCTCTCTACTGGACCTGCTCCAGCACCTCAATATCCTTCTGGAAGTGAGAGGTCCAGAACTGCACATAGTACTCAAGGTGAGGCCTCACCAGTGCTGAGTACAGGGGGAGAATCACATCCCCCTAGTCCTGCTGGTCGCTATTCCTGATACAAGCCAGGGTTCCATTGGCCTTCCAGGACACCTGAGCACACTGCTGACTCACGTTCAGCTGGTTGTCAACCAGCACTCCCAGGTCTCTCTCCACCAGGCCACTCTCCAGCCACTCCTCCCCCAGTCTGTAGCGCTGCCTGGGTTTATTGTGGCCAAAGTGCAGGACCCTGCACTTGGTCCTACTGAACTTCATACTGTTGGCCTCGGCCCATCGACCCAGCTTGTCCAGGTCCCTCTGCAGTGTTTTCCTACCCTCCGGCAGATTGATGCTCCCTCCCAATCCTGGTGCAAATTTACTGAGGGCAGACTCAATCCCCACTGTTAATCAGCCCTGCAATGTCCTGAGTGAAGACCCTCATCCCCAATCAAGAAAGGTGTCTCCCATTTGACATCAGCAAGCCTGGTGCTGTGTAGGCCATACCATTGTCAGAAACCCCAAATTCGTGGTGGTGACAGCAGCCATGGAGATATGTATTAATAGACTGGATTTGATTGTTCATTCCAATGTTGCTGCCTGTGAGTGGAAGAACAGAAGAAAAGATAACCTGTGCCCCAGAATCTCTCACCACCCACCCTAAAGACTCTTAAGTCTGCTGATTGTTCTTGGACTGCTGGTCCCTGCTTCCTCTCCACTTACATGGAAGACCAGTAATGGGTAATAGTCCAAGGACTGCACCAGGCTAGGAAGTTTCCAGGTGACAACCCTAACCTGGGCTCCAGGGAGACAGCATATGAGAAGGGTCTACCTGGCATATTGGACTCTTCTCTCCCCTCAAAAGGGAGTCACCTATGACTATAACTCTTCTTTTCTTCCTTGTGGATGATGCTGTGATACAGATGGTAGGCTTTGCTGACTGTGGGCATACCTCTGGTGTAGGTCACCCCAAATCCACATCTTCACTTGGCTGTTTTTTCCCAACCAGAGCCTCATACCTGCTTTTTAGAGGCACCTGGGTGGAAAAAAAGGAGTTCATCTGCTTCCTCGACCATGACCTAGCCTCCATTTGCTCCTCTCATCCAGGTTATTGCCTCTGGTCTGACATATTGGGATATATACCAAGGGGCCACGCTTTAGATCTGATTATCCACATTAGCATTTCATAAACCAGAAAAATGTAAATCATAGGAAATGCTAAATAAATTGAAGTTATGAAAATGGAATAATTCAGAGATCAGAGCTGTTGTCTCCATGTACTGCTTTTGTTTCATTTTTATTCTTCCTAAACAGAACCTTAAGAGGTGACTGAAATTTGTTTCCATTTTCAGTTAATGTTTTTATCTATTTCTCTCATACCACTATGGATAAACAACCATCTACTGTCTCAAAGAAAGAATGATTACACCGGCCACTGGAGACCTGTTCTACATTAGCCTATAATCCAGACCAGGGCATTCATCTGGAAAACAGACTCTCAGCTTCTGTGTCCCTCTTCTGTACTAAGTGGAATACGGACTGAAAAGTCTCTCACATCTTCTGAAGGCAATCTTGTCAATCACCTACTGAGTATTTCTATAAAAGATTAGTAAGCACATTCCCATCTGAATCCTTATATTTCCATGACAAGTTGTCTTTTCAACAAGTCTGACTTTTTCTTTAAAAATGAACCTAAACCTAAAATTTCAGATCACCTCTTTAAAAGTAGTATTAATTATTGTCACTTCTCCTGCGGAGCTGCATTAATGTTATCCCACCAGAAATTATGGCCAGAAGGAAGCTTGGCAAAAGTTCAGCACTGCTAGGAAGCTTAACTTTCCACTATATAAGCAATTAGTTCTTCAATAAATTATGCAGCATTTATTAATCAATGTATTACCTGTTTAAACAAGAAACATCCTCCACTGTGCATATATTAACAGTAGATAGAGTATGATATGTTATACTGCAAGGAAACAGAAAGAATGATGCAGGGATTTAGGGCTCTAAATTCAGGGTAAGACAGGAGAGATGTTTGCCACAGTGTTAAAAATGTTCTATAAGGAATTGGTGTGTTGAAAAGGACATCAAAGCCGCGAATATTTACAATGCACTTATCTCTTTCTAAGCCAGTAAGAGAGGAAGATCCTGTCGCTTCTTGGAATTGTCCTGCTGTGTTCCCACATTTTATTGTGAAAACAATTATCATTAATTTCCTCAAATTACATTGAAGTGTTGCTTCTGCTAAATAGTGTCACTTTTACTTCATAAATTTCTTTTGCTCTCACCATACATTTGATCTGGTTTTAGATCATAGAGATTATTAAGAAGCTCCCTGTGAACTCAACCAAAACATACTAGATGTTATTTGAAACTTAGAATTTGGTAAGCAAACAATCACTACAAAACAAGTATAAGCACCCTGACCATAGAGTGCACATTAGGTATTTATAAGTAGCTATATGTGTTAGGTTTTGCCTCAGAGCCTTCTATTACTGTGGTCACATTGCTGCCTATTGAGTGTCACAGCACTGTGTGATGTGATCACAGGTGATGAGCAACAGCTTAAAATCTGACACTGATCTTTTATTACATTAAAGAAATTTTTTTTTAAAATCTCAAAGAATCTTTGTTAATAAACCAGGCTATAAAACTTCAAAAATGTCCTTGTTTGGAATTCCTACAGAATTTCCAGAAACAAATTGCAGTGTTTAATTTCACTGTTTACTACCACAGTTTTTAAACCTTAAAAGTCATCCAAACATTGACTCGTTGGTCTTTTTAAATTCTCAATTGGAACCACTTAATTCTCTGGCAGAAGGTTTTTCTGGAGAAAATACCCTCTTACAAGTATGATGTACTGAAAGCCATACAGAGTGACTGTAATATTTTATCTTTTTTTTTTTTTTTTTTTTTTTAATGTACAATAGCATATTATTTAACATGATATAGTATTTAATAATGGATCTGTAGCAATGTCCCAAAGCACAATATGGACCATTACTATCTCTTTATAAGTACTGAATTTATGTATCTAGCATTTGTTGTTTCTGAAGATTCAACTGAAAATATAACTCACTGTATCTTAATGGGTAGTCTCATTTTTAGTTCTGAGGATAACTTAGGTTTTCTACAGAATGCTAGTTATTTAGACCCAAGTAGTAAGTGTACTTTGATCACAATGCACTGAGATCATAGAATCAATCATAGAATCATAGAATAGTTTCAGCTGGAAGAGAGCTTCAAGATCATCAAGTCCAGCCTTACTCCTAGCCCTATCAGAAACCACTAAACCATGTCCATAAGCACAACATCTAACCACTTCTTAAACACTTCCAGGGATGGTGACTCCACCACCTCCCCGGGCAGGCCATTCCAATTCCTGATAACCCCTTCTGTAAAGAAATGCTTCCTAATATCCAGCTTGAACCTCACCTGGTTCAACTTCAGGCCATTTCCTCTTATTCTGTCACTTGTCACCAGGGAGAACAGACCAACTCCCACCTCGCTACAACTTTCCTTCAGATAGATGTAGAGGTCAATAAAGTCTCCCCACATCTCTCAGAGATCAGTCAGCAGGGATAGTAGCTGACTACACATCACATGGAGTTGTACTATGTTTCTGCTTCAGTGTCCCGCTTTGGATCCTCCTCCATCTCTTCTGTATGTTATCTCCATCATTCTTGGAGACAGTAACAAATTGCCTGTTTCTTTGCCCTGTGAGTTGGAATGATTGATTTTTCAGTGTCTGGTTAAAACTTATTATAAAGTAAGCAAGATCTTGCACAAGTCTTTATATGTCTTCTTATTCAGAGGCTGATCTTTCTAAATGATAATGTTAGGAATAAAACACAGATGCAGGCATAAAGGTTTTGACCTTACTTATCTTGTAGAAGAAATTTTGTGCAATATTTCCTTAACCTTTCCATTTCAACCAGACTAACAATTTCAGCTTGGGATGCCTAGTCATTCTGACACATCAAATACTGATCTTGCTACTGTGAAGTAATTATGGCAGAAAGGTACTATGTGGTTTAACAGAGTATAAACATTTTCCACAGACATATTAAAATGCTAAAATAGGAGCAAATTTATTGTAGGTTTTAAAGCTGACATCCTTTGGAGGCTACAAAGCTGGAAAAAAAACGCATCTATGCAATAGAGCAAGAATTCCAACTTGGTCCCTCTTCTGTTATATTTTCTATCACATCCACAGCTGATGTTCTGGATTTTATTGCTAGATGCTGTGCTGTATTTGTTTTACCCAGTAAGAGAAATGGGCATGTTTAATCTCCTTCCACAGTCTCTCTATCACCTCACAGAATGAGAACTTCAAGCTCACCTGTGTTGTTTTGGGGCTCATGAACGTGTTTGTCTCTCCTCAGGTTATGGGTAATCTGAGTTCATTTTTTCAAGACTAAAAACATTGAACGCCAACTGACAAGATTTATAAAGATACTGCATATAAATCATATTTAGCTCACTGTGACATAAGTCATGATCCAGAACAAGAAGAACAGCTTACACTGTGTCATAAAAATAAACCACAAATAGATATCTCCCTTCTTTAATTCCTTGCTGCTCTTGACTATCCTTTGATGGTAGTTCATCAGTTCTTCGTTTTCACAGTTCTGCTCTTGTGCAAGTTTCACCATCTAAAACCTCACTTCTATTCTGTAATTCTGGCTTCTCATTTGTTAAGTTGAATTTGACCGCTCTTCTACCTGAAGTCCTCCATCAGTCAGTGAATCTGTTGCTTATTTACCAAATATATGGAATTTAGACTTAAAAGCTGAGTGTGTCCTTGCCAATATCTCTTGGACTGTGGGTGCTGCAATTAAATCTGTGGTTGCTGAAGTTTAGCAGTCCTCCATTGTTATTCTCGTGTCTAAAGCAAAAATTTCTTTTGTTTATTTTTTAGGTTTTAGAACAATATGAAGACATTCAGTAATAGTATAAACAAGCTCCATATTTAACAGTGCACTCAGACTCAACTTTTACAGACAGAGGGTCTCTGGTATCAAGCAGAATTCCTAAGTTACTTATTGGTACTTCCAAAGAATTCCTCATAGCAGAAACAGTCATAACATGTTCTTTTCTGTGAGCATTTTTACAACATGAAATAAATCATTCTAAGAAACTGTCCCCCAAGATGGGGTTAAATCTGAGCAGCTGGCTAGATAGAAAACATAACACACATATAAACCTTATGATATCAAGAATCAGATTAGCTAACAGAAGAAAAGGACAGAATTTGAAATGCATGGACATTTCTTGATCTTAAAGTGTCTAGCATGGTAGCATAGACCAAAAAAAGTAGCATATTTTGGCTCTGCTTCTGGACTATCCTCCAGCTCCTCTGTGCTGTTTCTGTGATAGTAGGCAAATATTGAAGTGGTTGAACAAGCACTTAATCAAATGCCTCACCACAGCCAGAAAAGTGAAAATCACTATGTCTAGAACAAAATTATTTTTTAAAGTAGTTTACATAGAGTAAATACAAAGCAAAACAAAGGAAAAAAGCAAACACCCACATGTTTTTCATCAGCAAGAGAATTAATTTTCTTCTATATCATTATAATGAACTGAAGATTACTGAGGAAAAGGCAAAAATAAAATCTCCATGGTGCCATCATGACATTAACTTAGAGTCTTATTTCAGCTCATGAAATCCATAAGTTACAATAATCTACAATATGAATGTGGTTCCATTGCTAGTTTTAGATTTTCTTGCTAAACCACGAAGACTGTTGAGGTGGAATTATCTCAGCACAGTAACTATTTCGTGTTAGCTGAGAAGCACTTTAAGAGGTTTCTTTACAGAATGCAGTCTGATTTGCAAACACAGATATTCAATTCTCAAAAAGGACACCGTCAGGAGGTACTTCACAAAAAAAGTAATAGGATAACGGAAATTCAACACAAAATAAAATCCCTAAGAGGTTACTACTTCCACATATGCTAAAAGAGAAATTATCTTCATGTTGTATTAATTAGTCCATCTTATAAAGAAGGCTGATAATGGACATTAGTGAAATTGAGTTCAACATTTGAACAATTTATAATTAAAAACTGAGTACATTCTTCTAAGAAGTGATAAAAATGTATCTATTTTTCTTCCAAGTAGTTTGTTGCACTTTGTTTGAAGCCCTATATCTGAAAGAATACATTCATCCCATTATTTTTTACATTAAGTAAAATAAATAGACTGAACCATGACCTTTGTGTGGCATTAACACAAGTTTACTATATTCCTTTTATTAAGCACGTTGAGAAAAATAATCTGTGGAAAAAAGAACCCACTGACTCAAGTTTCAGTTATATTTTATGAGGTTAAAACCTGTAAAAGCAGCACTGGGGTAGGAACTGCACTGTGAAGGACATGCCACCTATTAACGCACCGGGAAATCAAGTTTTCAAGTAACTGGAACAGTACCATGTCAAGATTTTTCAGAAATATTTTTTAGACACAAGTGCTGAAGAGCTTGCTTAACATTTAGCTCCACAAGCTAATTGCTATTAACACAGTTGCTGCCATCATATTATTCATTTTCATGGACAGTCAGTCAGCAGATATAAAAAAGTATTTCCAACCACATAGTCAAAGCTATTTCTTTGTCACATATTATTACAGACAAATGTTGGCTTTAATATTTTATAAGGTGTGTGACGATTCCGGTGACTAAAATCGTGATGAAAGCTGATGGAAAATAATCAGCAGGTACAGAAGTCTAAATCATTCTGCTTGAATTTCTTTGCTGTGAAAATCCCTGCTCTTTTTCTACATAATATTTCTGCTAATACAGTTGTAGCTCTGCACAAGGCAAGAGCTTGGGATTTTCATACATCGTTGAGGTGAATGTTGCCAGAAATTATCTAAGATTTATGCAAATGAGCACTCTAGGAGAAGTCAGCATTCCTTCTGTGTGGAAATTTTTTCTAATTTAATTCAGCTTTTGACTTCAGAAAAGGGCTCTTTTTCTAGTACACTGTTTCTTAACCTTTTCAGATTGATGATCCAGAATCAAAGTAAAAATCAATCATGATTTGCTCAGTCAGAATGAAATGCGTACATGCATGCTATAATAATCATATAATTTATTTGGGCATGTGTTTCAAAAGATGGATTTGAAATAATTGAACTTGAAGGTCACAGCATATGGCAACAGGAAAGGAAGATTTTCTTTGCTTTCTCTTACAGCTGTGATTCTCAAACCTTACAACCACTGATCTTTTTACTTTCCCCTTACACAAAAGAATTAAACACTGATCAAGATATTGTAACTTAATCTTGCATACAGACGATCTCATGATACTATATAGCATTTTGGATATCAATGGTGTTCAATCTTACATCTAGAATTAACTTACTCTCTTTCCAGAAGAAGGCAAAAATATCGAAAATTGATAATCCCCCTGTAGCATAAAGCTCCTGTTAGATTTTGAGCTGCAAACCAAGGCAGCCTTAACTTTCCTTGTAAACCAGTTTTGACAGAGTCCAGACTGACCATCTGAGCATGCCCTGACCCTGACCCAGGGATTGGTGTGGTGAAAGGCAAATCAAGCTTGCAAACTGTCCACCCCAGACTATACACCACAGAACCTAAAACTGACATGTAAGATCTGCCCCTTCAACTTTATTCAGTCAAATCCTTGGTAACTTAAGTAAGGAATGAATATTGAAATATGTCCCCTTAAAAAAAAAAAAACCAAAAAACGAAATGACTCTCTGTTTTGGTAAAAATCCCTCCAGTTTCTTATCCTACAGTCACAAAGGTGTCTTTCTAAAACATAAAGTAAACTAGAAGCTTCAGGTGATATTCAGGAGACATTACTGTTCAACTTAAAGAGATCTGCTGTGTATATGTACAAAGGACTATTCCAGATGAATGAATATACAAACACTAAATGCCTTGGAGCTTCTGTATTTTTGCATTTTCTTGCATTGCAGTGTAATAAAATTAGAAGGTAAGGGAAAATACAGACAGTTTGCGCTATAAAAGAAACGCTCTCATGATACATACTTTTAAAAACTTTTAGACAATCATGCTGCTGCAGAAATTAACAGACAGCAAACAAATCTTACACATATCAATGACTACTCAAAACAGGACATTTCATGTAATATAAAAATGTGCTAAACAGTTAGCAAGTTAAGGAAAACGGAAACAAACAAACAAAAAGTGTACATATATCCATATATACTTCAATTTAAAGGTTAATTTAAAATACCAACATCTTCTAGGCTGCACTGACCTTACTTACATTGGTCTCTAGTCCAGCAAACGCTAAGTCCTGACCTCTCTAGGTCTAAATAATGTGGAACATGATTCACTCTTGGCAGAGGAAATTTTCACATTACCAATGCAACACGCAACCTTTAGTGTGTGCTGACTATAACCTTTGAGGCCAACTCTTCCTCCCTGGAAATCAAATCAGCTTTTCATTTATTCATTCATTCATACTGGAGCAGGAAAGATGAGATGGTCCTTGTGTTTGGTTTTGTTTGGTTCTTTAATCACAACAATGTAAAATGAATGTACAAATAATACCTTCTGCATTTGGGATTACATCCTATTTGTCCAAATTAAATCAGCTTTTTCATTTTTTCAGGCTGCACAACCCAGGAGACTGAAATAGTAGATGAAAAAAACAAGGACAACAATGTAGTTTTGAGCACAGCTGTTTCCTGTGCACATGAAAAATAGAAACAGACAAACAATGAATTTAATTTATTCTAAATATAAATGACAGTTGAAGGCCTGGAAAATACTGTTTTAAAGAAAATAATTCATTTTCCTGAAATGCACCTGATATTTTCTTTCTTTTCTTTTTAAACTTAGTATCTTAAATTATTACAAGATAGTCTGTAAAAGAAATGTACTAAAATTGAGATCACCATATCTTACACTTAGTTTACATAGGTCCTAATCCTTTAAATATCCCAATCCTGATTTCAGTACAACTAAATAAAATAAGCAACTTTATTCCTAGCTATAGACGAAAGTATTTAATTTACTAATGCCATCTATAGCCTTGCAAAGTATAGAAATATAAACTATAGAATTTAGAAGAGTTCAGAGTTAAGTCTTCAAATATTTCAAGCATAACTAGGTTCTGAGAGCTTTCTCTGCAACTAACACTTCAGCAGGCACACTGTAGACAACTTCTGCTGCCTGCCCAAATGCAGGCTACATAAAAATACAGTAGTAACATGAAGTTCAATATTGTTTGAAACATATTGGAACTCTTTGCTAAAGATCACAATACACATGTCACCTCTTTATTTTATATAAAACTCAGCACAGTTCAAGAATAATGCAAATAGTGAATATACTAAAACTTGTTATTCTAAAGAAAGTAGTAAGTAAAATTTGGCATATTAGCCCATTGTGAAAGAGTTTTAAAAATATTTAGGTTTGTGCAGTCTCCAAATTTACAGGTTATTTTATTTTTAAAAATATCTAGTTTTACATATTCTTTTTGATCTAAGAGTGAAAAAAAGGTTCAATATCTACAGGCTACATAATGGAGAATGCCAGCAATATGTTTCTATGCAACTTTAAAAAGTTTTCATGAAGATGAAAAAACAAATCACTTTGCTTTGAGGGCAATAAAAATAAATAGATAAATAAATAAATAAATAAATAAATAAATATTTAAAAGTTATATTAGCAATACTCAGTCAGGAGGAAGTTTCACACTACCAGTAATTTTACCAAAGCCTATTATTTAAATGTCAGTAAGGAAGTTCACATGAGCAAACAAATGTGGCTATTCCTGAAAACCAAGGTGCTGACATACAAATGGATGAAAAAGGTGAAAGACCTTGACCCTGGAAATTATTTCATGCATGACTGAATAAGTCAGCATTATGTTAAACAATTCAAGTAATAATTATGAACTATTATGTTGATAGCAGGAACAATAATCTATTTAACTACTTTGGTGGTACATATACAGAACAAGAAACTCTAATTTGAACAAACTGAGAATTTTTTTGTAATTACCAGAAAAAGAAGCAATACTAAAATTAAGCAAAGTAGATTTTACTATGTGTTCTTGTTTCCTTATGCTTTCTGAAATGTACTTTTCTTCCTTAGAGAACTTCAATTTTTGTTACTGATAACTGTTGGTCTAGTAAACACAACGTAAGCATAAAAAAGTTAAAGCTACAGAGTCCTGAAAGTCATTGCTCACAGTGGTAAAGTGGCCAGTTTTCAGTGTGAATTACTAAATGTTAAGATTAGTGAAATGAAGATTAGCAAAATTCTCTGGAGTTATTAATATTCCTGTAATAGTTTTCCACTAGATACCAAGGGATATGTTTATGTTCAGAGCCAGAACTACACAGATGGAACATTATAAATATTAAGACATATTGCCAAGTTTAAGGTATTTTTCAGAACTACCTACTGTATGGATTATTTATTTTAATAATAATAATAATAATAAAAAAACCAAACCAAACCAACCAACCAACCAACCAAAAAAGCAAACAAAAACCTAGGAAAAAAAAAACCCTGCAAAATACCAAACCAAACCAAACAACCCCAGACTTATTTCCTCCCCAAACCCCAACACATTAGTATTAACCAGAGCACAAAAGGCACAAATGCTCTAGTACCTGAAATAAATTCACCACTCTAATATTAACATATCAGAAAAAAACCTTTTTATCAAGGGAAGTGATAGGTTTTTGTTGTTACTGTCAATTATTAATTTATATTTCTTGTATTTCCCAAATTCTACTGAATATTTTATGCATCTTGTGAGCAAACACAAGCAATTCAACAGTACCATTTGTTTTTGATATCAAACAGTCAGAATTTCTTTTTTCAATTAAATCCATCTTCAACTTTTAATCATATTAAAAAGCCTTCTACTTTTAATTGACATAAATATCTGTATGAATAAATGAGTGACATACTCAAGTATTCTTGTAACTTTGCTAAAAGGTCTGCCACTTGGAGTAATGCAATATCTATCCATCGGCTGTTTGAACTGTTAACTGTTTAACTTAACCAATGAACAAGTTTGGGAAGAGAAAACAATGTTCACTTGCAGATATATTAAGAAATAGGTCTCCTCCAAACTCTCCTTTTACATGAAACATTTATTTTAATAATTAACAGAAAGCCACTTGTTCTACGGGTGCTAGCACAAACTTAAACCCAGCAAGTCTAACAACTACTAATCACTTCGACAGTTACATGTAAAAAATAATGAGTGAGCTTAATTCAAACTATAGGTATATACTACAGTCCACAAGAGATCTGAGATGTTCAGGAAGAACCTGCACTACCTGGAGAAATTCTTAGGAAAAACTGTTGAAGGAAAATGCATACAGTAGAAACAAAGTAGCAAAAGCACGAGAACGTGCATGGCACAGGTAAATCCTGTGACCTTAGGAGAGGTCTGTGAAAATACCTTTTTGGTCTATAAGAAGATGGTTACTTGGAGGCAAAGAAAATTTCTTCTACTCTTTGAACCTTCTTTTGACCAGGACTTCACCATTCTTTGCAAGCATACAAAAGATCATTAAACAATCCCTATCTCCATTTTGTTCCCCCTCTAAACTGGGACAAACTGAAAGACCCTGATTATGCCTGACATGGGTCACAAAAGATAAAAATATGAATATCATAATCTCTCTTCAGTGATATGGCTGGTTTTTCATACATTTTATACACTGTATGCAACACATGCATCACAGTACTGGTCTGGTTCTGTGGCACGTGGAAAGTCATTAGCGGTGGACTTGGTAGTTTTAGGTTAATAGTTGGACAGTATGATCTTAAGGGTCTTATCCAACCTAAATGAATCTATGATTCTATATCACAGCAAGAAATGAACCTGGAATGCATGGTTTCCATGATACTGTGGAAAATGGGATGTATCATTTACTGTAGTACTAGGAAAGTGTGGTAGATATATTCTTGGTTATTTTAGTTGGGTTTTTTTTTCTTTGCTTATTTGTTGGTTTTGTTTTGTTGGATTTTTGTGGTTTATTTGGTTTTTTGTTTGTTTGTTTTTGTTGGGTTTGTTTTGTTTCGGTTAGGTTTGTTTTTATTACCTTCTCTAAATTACACAGAGCAAACCATCTCAATATTCATTCGTGTGGGATTGCTCCTTATGTATCTAAGCAAGTTTACCATGTATCTCAAGATTCCTAACTTCGCTATATTCCTTCCTGCTGGTGGTGGGAAGAAAGATTCAACTCAGTATTTCAGGCTAGAGTAGTTCTAGTATGCAAAGTAGAGAAGTATTTTTACTCATAGCCTTTGTACATGTCGGTATCTTTTACAATGCATGGTGAGCCAGACTTGATTACTAAATGTTGTGGAATTGGAAGGACATTAATAATATCTCTAATAGAATGAGATATGAATACTACAACCTGTGTGTAGACAGAAAGATCAAGAGATACCAGGTAACAGACAGAACAATAGGTAGAACTGCCTACTACCTACTCCACTGTCTTTGTATAACTGCTCAGCGTATTCTACCATTCTCCTCATGTATCAGGAGCTTTTACACAGAGAAGCTTAGTTTCATCATGGAATACTTGTAAAGAAATTGAAAATTGCTGTCAGCATCACTGTAACAGGAGAGAAACCTTAATACCAGCAAAGTTAGCCTGGTGTATAACCAAACAAAATTCTACACCTAGCCACTGTTATTTGTCTCTAACTGGTGAGGACCCAACAAGCCCTTAAGATCATCAACAGAGGGGCAGATCAAAGGCCTATGTTCCCAGTGTTATGTGCCTTATAACCACCAGTAGCAGATACGTGGAAAAATGTACTTTTCCATGCTCTCTTTAGTTGTAAGAAAGAAGTATCTAAGGAGAAGCAGGGCATACAATAATGCTTTACCTGGATCCAGTAATCTATGGCTTCTAGCAGCTAAAGGACTATCTGAAACAAGTTGCATATTTATCATCATTTTCTTCTGCTGAAACAGGCAATACACTGAAATGCTGGACAGAGACATTGTATTAACTCTTCTCAAATTTCATTAGAAACATCCCCATTCAGTGGTATTCCTTTAGTTTGTTCAGGTAAAGCTTGTCCTGTCAAAGAACATGTAGAGGTGTGGAAGCTGGGACAAGTGTCCTGGGAAGAGCATAGAGACACTGCTTGGTTGTGTAGGGTTGGGGTCAGGAAGGCCAAGGTGTGGCTGGAGCTTAACTTGGCATGGGATGCAAAGAATAACAAGACAGGCTTGTAAAGGTATGTCAGACAGAAAAGGAAGGTCAAGGGAAGTGTACCCCACAATGTCCAAGATGGGCAAGCTGGTAACAACAGATGAGGAGAAGGCTGAGGTATTCAACAAACTTTTTGCCTTAGTTTTCACTGGCAACCTCATTTCTTATACCTCTTGAGTTGATGCACTGTGAGATGTGGACTGGGGGAGCAAATTTCTGCCCATTAGAATTTTAAGATCAGGTTCATGACCACTTGAGAAACCTGAACATTCATAAGTCTATGGGACCTGACAAGATGCATCCCAGAGTCCTGAGGGAATTGGCTGATGTAGTTGCCAAGCCACTCGCCATTATTTTTGAAAAGTCTTGGCAGTCAGGTGAAGTCCCTGGTAACTGGAAGAAGGGAAACATTACACCTATTTTTAAAATAAGTAGAAAGGAGGACCCTGGGAACTACTGACCTGTCAGTCTCACCTCTGTGTCTGGGAAGGTCATGGAGCAGATTCTCCTAAAAGCTCTGATAAGGCACACGGAGGACAGAGAAGTGATTCAAGACAGCCAGCATGGCTTCACCAAGGGCAAATTGTGCCAGACCAACCTAGTGGCCTTGTACAATGCAGTGACTACATCAGTGGACAAGGAAAGAGCTATGGATGTCATCTATCTGGACATCTGTAAGGCCTTTCACATGTCCCCCCTCCCAATATTCTTCTTTCGAAATTGGAGAGATATGGGTTCAATGGGGGGACTGTTTGGTGGATAAGGAATTAGCTGGATGGTCTCATCCACAGGGTAGTGGTCAATGATTTGATGTCCAGATGGAGATCAGTGACAAGTGGTATAACTCAGGGATCTGTACTGGGGCCAGTGCTGTTTAATATCTTCATCAATGATGAGGGGACATTGAGTGACCCCTCAGCAAGTTTGAGGATGACACCAAGCTGTGTGGTGTGGTTGACGTGACAGAGGGACAGAATGTCATCCAGAGGGGCTTGGACAATCTTGACAAGTGGGTCCATGTGAACCTCATGAGGTTCAACAAGACGATGTGCAGGGTCCTGCATCTGGTTTGGGACAATCCTTTGTATCAATACAGGCTAGGGCATGATGGGATTGAGAGCAGCCCTGCAGAGAACTTGGGGATACCGGCAGATGAAAAGCTGGATATGAACTGATAATGTGAGCTCACAGACCAGAAGACCAATCGTATCCTGGGCTGCATCAAAGAAGTGTGGCCAGCAGGTCAAGGAAGGTGATTCTCCCCCCTCTTCTTTGCTCTGGTGACACCTCATCTGAAGGCTGTGTCCAGCTCTGGAGTCCTCAGCACAAGAAATACATGGACTTGTAGGAGACTAACAATTCCTATAAAGAAATGCTAAAAGATTTGGGAGTTGTTAGTCTGAAGAAGAAAAAGCTCCAGGGGAAAAATTTTTTAGCAGGGCTAGTTGTGGTAAGATGAGGGGTGTTGATTTTAAACTAAAAGAGGGTAGATTCAGACTAGATAAAAGGAAGAACTTGTTTACACTGAGTGGTGGTTTACACTGTGGGTGGTAAAACAGTGGAACAGGTTGCCCAGAGAAGTAGTGGATGCCCCATCCCTGGAAACCTTCACGGTCAGGTTGAATGGGGCTCTGGGCAACCTGATCTAGTGGAAGATGTCCCTGCTTACAGCAGAGTAGTTGGACTAGCTGACCTTTAAAGGTCCCTTCCAACCGAAAGCATTCTACGATTCTATGATTTTGAGAAAAGTTGAAAAGTGCTGATATTGTACAGGACTGACCATTTATCTTTAAGAAGGAAAGAAACAGAGTAATCATAAAATACAGAGGCAAAAGCTGTGAATAGAAACACTAAGTCACTGGTGGATTTGTGAAGGATACTAAAAAAGTATCATGGAAGAAAAGCATCCCTTTGCATGGGTTTTGATAAGACAGACTGGTCTACTGAAATCTTAGCTGTCATCAAACTTACTTGTTTGCTGCTTTGGTAATACAGAAAATTGTATTTGTTAATTTAGTCCTTTCAAAACCTTCTGTGGAAAAACACCAGGAGTGAGAAAGAACAGAAACATCTGATTGAAGTTTAATGGGGATAACTCTTCCTGAAGCTTCTCATGACCACATGAGAAGTGGTGTAATTCTAGCTGGCTAAGGTGGCTGTCACAAAGACTGAGCTAGACACGTGTCTATGCCACTCTCACTTAAAATCTGAGCAGGAAAAAAACCCAAACAAATAAACCAAAAAGAAAAACAACCCAACAGTGTTTACAGTGACAACATAATCTGCCAACTGCAGATCACATCCTCAAAGGCAACTGTTGTCATCTGTCTGAAAATATGTCAGTGCTATTCTTGCATTTCCGGAAGATGGAGCAGCTCAAAGTAGTAACTCTAATGGGATTTATTAGACTGCTAGCTCTGTTCTCTGCAACTTCAGTTTCCTCCCAGTATGAAATAGGCCTCCTGGTCTTCAAACCTCTCACACTGACAGGAATAGTAGCTGATGTGCTTGTTAGTAACACAGAGCAAACCCATGATTTTTGAAATGTTACAATTTTGTATATACAACTTAATATACTAAAGTATATGAAAGTGCTCAGTGAACTTTGATTTTTTTTTTCTGAAAGGGAGTAGGAAGAAAGGAACACAGAGGTAAACGGTATCTACCACTAATTGATATTCTTTGAATTTACCTCATATACCAAAAACTACAAGCCACAGAGCATCTCAAATTTCTGAAAAAGGATACAGACAAAAGTCATAAATCCCAATTAAACACTGCAAAAATTTGATTTTTAGTTCTTCTCTAATTTTCTAAATAACTCCGTTCATTTACTATGAAACCATAGAAAAAATTAATAGAATGTTCCAGAGGAAAATTATAGCTTTGAGATTTGAGTTGTGGGGGTGTTTTTGGGGTTTTTTTGTTTTGGTTTACATGACAAAACATGAAGTTTCTTTTGGAATGGCATTCTAAAAACTAAAGTCGTATCTATTGAGCAACTACATCTTCATCACAAAATCACACACAAAACTTAACTGAATTTTCAATGTTAGGTCAGGAATTGTGCTAATCTGGCAAGGAAAGAATTTAAGATTCTAAACTTTGTCACTAATCTAACCTGACATTAATGTCAATACTTCTAAAATTGAGGCAGAGAATTAATAATTAGTATTCCAGTAATACTGTGTTCGAGGGGAGAGTATGGTGATCCAGGAGACATTGACTCCTGGGAAAGTTCATTTCTACTCAGATAAAAATGAATATTATGTTCTTGAGGACTGTTCCTACAGCAATACATGTAATTATTTGTTCATTGTGGGCTTTTAGTCATATAAATGCTAAACATTTTTATTATTAAATTCTTTTTGGAATTTCCTTTTCACAAAGTCCATGTACATTTATTAAAATTTGCCAAGCTGAACAGGTATGAAAAAGCAGGCATGAAAAGAAAGGAGAAATATTGTTATGCATGTAATAAGACAGAACTAATCCAATGTATAACCTTAAAGCTTGACAACCTTATCATGAAGGACTATCTCATGAAAGGCAAACAAATATCTGTCTTCTTTTTCCTTCTCATATGTGTATCTGCACTATTATAAATTTATCAAATAGAGACAAAGAAAATGAGCAAATCAGGAACTGACTGTTTATTAAAGGAATGCAAAGTCAAAACAAATCTCTAAACCAATTATTTGTCAGTAGATAACAAAGGAGAAGCAGATAATTAATGTTTAATTTACTGAGTTATTTCATTAGTTGCACGGTCTCAAAGCCTTTCACTTCCAGGCTTCATCTTTTAATAACTTCTCCCTTCTAAATTTATAAAACATTAGAAGTTTCAAGTGTTTTTCAGAAACTATTCAAGATATAAAGCTGAAGTCTTTAGGATCAGCCTAGAATCTATAATTTTGTTTTTTAATTAATATACCTTGCTCCAGCATTTACATTAGCTACTTCAGACTATGTTTCTTAGAAAGACTCCAGATGGTTGATTTGAAACTAAGGTCAGCTTTTTGACATTTTCTTATATTTATATAATTATTTTATATATATATATAAAAATATTATATATATTTGACATATTTCTTATAATAGCACCAATGTTATTAAATAAATAAATAAGAGAGATTTTTCTCAATAACGGCCTGTTTTAAAAATCATCATCTCATTGCTTCAGTGTTCACTTAGGTAAATTGTGGGTCTCACCTTGGCATTTAATTAGTCACTTGGAAAAAAACCAAAGAAAACAAACCACCAAACAACTTCACGTGGGCATGTGTTTGTACTGCATAATAGTTATTGCTTAATTAACTTTATTCCAGAAATATTTATTCATTTCACCTGCTAAAAAGTGTTAGCCTTTCACAGTTCTCTGTAAATGTAATATCAAATACAAAAACATTTTCTCCTTTCTCTTTTACGTCCAGTCTCTTTATTTGCCATCCTTAAAGTGATGTCCTTAAATCACTCTTCACACTCTCTCTTACCCCAAATTATTTTGGCAAACACAGAAAAGAATAAGAAGTAAATATTTCAATTTTTCCTCTAGTGGAATATTTGTGCTTTAAGATATTTTCTGCCTGGAGCATGTATTGTGCTTTACTCAGCTTAATTCAATTCATTTTTGGTATCTAACATAGGGAAGAATGTCTTTCATTGTTTCTCATCATTCAGATACAATTTCCAATCTATTTTAGATGAGTACCATTTGAGTTAAGCGTTCACCTCTAGTTGCTTTGAAAAACATTAGTAGGAAAACATGCTCACCTTCAGGCTCCCCACAGAGTGTACACTGTGACTCTGCAAAGGAAAAAAGAAAAAATAAAATGTGTTGATTTTAAGATCTGTCATAATTACATCCAAATATAAAAAAAACTTACAGAAATCATATTTAGCACGAAAACCACAGTTCTATTTTCAGCACCCATTTTTTAACAGCTGCAAAGTAACATTTTAAAAGAGTTTTTTTCAGGAAGAATTTTAAAAATAGAATAGACTAGACTAGACTAGACTAGAATAGAATAGAATGTATAGTTTCATTTATATAACTATCACCTCCACAGACTTCAGCTGAATGCATTCATGTAGCAGGACTTCTTGCTTCCACATTTGTAGATGTACAATACTGCAGTGACAACAGTCACTCAAATAAAGAATTTAAGCCTCCTAATATTGTATTATTGGAGGTAGCAAGCTGGAATAGTGACAGAGTTATTATATTTTTTTCTCATATAAGACTTTCAAGCCCTCTCAGGCAAGGGGAGTAAGTCAAACAATCAATGTAAATTTACAGTTATACTTTGCAAAATATTCAAGTATAGAAATGAAGAAAATAAAACTCCATCATAACAACAGAAGGTCTCTAAATGTACAATTACTATTTTATTCACATATTGCTATTTGGAAGTTGGCCGTCTTAAAATTATTTTGCATAATGTACAAATATATAGACACACGGAGAAAATATTTTGAAGTATCCCTTGGGATTGGACTGCTCAGGTGTTAGTATCAAGCTGTAAAACAAAGCTATTGCTTAGAATCCAAATACCAGATTCAATTGAAATCACAGGGAATGTAATCAAGGTGGAAGATAATTCTGATAAACTGGAAGAAGTTCTACAAGAACAAGATAGTACAGTACATTTTAAAGCATAAATCTCTGAAATCTCCATTTTAACACCCAGTTGAAAAATTACATCTCTAACAGCAATAGTATGCTGAAGCAAATATATGTATATACAGGCACACGTGCGTGTGCATACATATCTTTATATCAATTCAGTACAAAAAGCAGTTTAACATGCCTGCTATATAAAAATCCAATTCAAAAGCTTGCTAACATTATCTCCAGCCTTGAATGGCAAATAGAAGATTGGACTTCAGCTATGATCTTGACTCAAATGCAAAAAAAAAAGCAGAAACATAGAATATGAAACACATACACTGAGTAGATTGACCTTTACAGCACCACTGTGATATTACCAGTTACTTAGAAGTACTTTCTCCATACAGACGAGAGGCTGTCTTACAGTAACCCACTATTGTAATGGTACTTGACCCTACATCTTTCAGATATTTTAAAAACCTTAATCATTGGGTTTTGACTACTGCCAGGGGTTGTAGAGTGAATGAGGGAAAGGAATGAGAAAAATATGTTTACCCAGGCAGCTCTGCTGCTGATAGGTGGATCACAACAAGCATAAAGTTGCATGATAGAGAGGAATTAATTCTGATGCAGTTCAGCACCAAGAAACTTGTTGTTGAACCATCTATTGATAGACTCACTGGTGTCCCCAGCAGATCTGACAAAGTGAAAACACCACCCCAACAGCAAGCTTGAGAAAAATCTGCAGCAGAAAGCATGAAAAGCCTAGTCTCAGATAACACAGACCTGTTTCTTTCACTGCTGGATGAAAAACACACTTGCCACAATCTGAAGTAATGCAGAGGAAGCAGCTCAGATCTCACTTTTAATTAAAAGACTTTCTGAGGTTTTACTGAGAGGGGCTGCCTGTCTGTGTCCAGCTTATTATCCCGATTGATAAGGAAGAAAAAGCTGAGACTTGGTTTCTGAACCTCTGACTCTTTCCTGATCCTGCTAACAGCTCCTTCACTAGTTTGGTACAATCCAAAGAATCTGTCTGACATTTTTTTTCAACTCTAAACACCACCTTCTCCACTTAAAGGTCCCCATGCAACAGTATAAATTATTAGCTTCTCTCTTTTCTTTCAATAAAATAAATTAGTACCTATATTGCAAATCGGCAGCAAGTTAGATATCCTAACTCAAAATAAGGCTTGCAGATATGACTGGTGACCGAAAGTTGTCCAAAACCTAGACAGGTGTCAGCACTATCCGTGCCAGATCACTGCTTTTTTGGACTTATTTCAGGTGTTTGTTTAAGTTCCCCTGTTTATGGGCAAGCCGGGTGTTTCTTCCCTTATGTCAGCATGCCTGGGGAGAGTTCAGGGGGGGATTTTGTTTTAATTTGTCAGTGTATGCCTTCCAGAGGCTGCACGTCATTTCAAACTGACAGCAGCATCTCTTCTTCTACACTAGTATGAAGCAGGCTTTGTGGATGATTCACCAGTAAGCCTCTATTTACAAATTTCCCCACTGTAGTTTGCTACTGTGGGGGAGGAGCAGATACCCTTCTTGTTGTGCTTGACACATACAGAGTTACAAATAAAAACACAACCACGTCTACTAAACACATGAACAACTTGACAGGGAGGTTGTATGGAGCACTGCTTTCCACAGAGCCTCTGTCTGTGTGTGAGAGATAGAGAATTAAGTTTATTTAGATCCATACATTCTATAGTTATTGTTGAGGGATTGCATGTTCTAAGTTTCCCAGACTAAAATAATATAAAACATACAAACCACATTCAAATATATGTAGGTTTACATTACAAGGAAATACAGAAATCTTAAAATCCTGTAAAGAAGCTATTTCTTGAAAATAACTTTTCTCTGGAAGGAAGTTGCTGTATATTAGTAGAAAAGATCTTTGTGGAAGATAGCTCAATACTAAACATCTGTACTAATTTAGAAATTTTCTAATTTCAATTTCAATTCTGAGATAAGATGACAGCAATGAAGGACATAACAATAGTGTAAGAAGTTACCACTCCATCGCCTGAAATGACATTGTTTAGGCTGAGATGCACCTCACCAGAAGTTGAGTGTCTCAGCATCAGTGTCCAAAATGTAAACTAATCTTAAAAGATTTCCTAATTAATGGAAAGAAACTGCCACTTAGCCTGCCTTAGAAACCAATGTTAGCATGAGATAAGTCAGTAAATCATTTTTTGTAAGTACACATTCCTTTCTTTGTGTAAGAGGTCTTAGACTTGGGCTACATCTTCACAATAACATTCATGGCAAGAGAGAAATGTTCACTGCAAGAGACCTGTTGGAGGTCGTATAGTTCTGCCTACCACTGAGAGCAGGGCTATCACCAGCATGAGTTCAGCTCAGCTGGGACTTTGATAATCAAGTCCTGAAAGCCACCAAGGATGGAGATTCCACAACCTCAGTGGGCAGCCTGCTCCAGTAGTGTAACAGCCTCATAGGGTTCTCCTTGAATCTCTCTCTCTGGAGTTTGTGGTCATTCTCCCTTGTTATATCACCCAGCACCACCAAAAATACTTTGGCTCCATCCTGTCAGTAATTATCCTTTAAATACCTGTAGCTGGCTATAGATCTTTACTTCAACAAACTAAATAAGCCCAGCTCCTTGAACTATTCTGACCAAAAGGCCCTCTGCTAGACTCCTTCCATTTTTTTTCCCTATGCTTCCAGAAGCAGGAAGCCCCAACCACTGAACACAGTATTCCAGGTGCAGCCTCAGCAGCACCAGACAGAAATAATACCCTCCTCAATTTGCTAATCATACTCCTACTGGCATAGCCCAGTATGCAGTTTGCCTCTTTGCAATGAGAACGCTCTCTGTTGACCCATGTGCAATTTGCTAATCATGATCCTTGAGAAAAAAAAAGTTAATAAAATCAATTCTTATTAAGATCTGTCCCTTGATCCAAGTCTCCCACCAATTATACCAGAGTTAATGTATGTAAGGCACAAGGGAAGAGGGAATGCATGACCAAATGCAGGTAGACCAAGACTGCTTTTTTCAGGACTGTCAAGACCATAGATCAGCTTAAGGGAATCGTGAAATCTCAGCCTCAGATAAGTAACTTTTGTGTTCCATCAGTGGATGAAATGACGTCTAAAGTGAAAGTGCTTAAGCTACTCTGAGTTGTGATGGAATAGAAGCAGGGATATTTCAGGCAAGGATATTTCTTAAGCCTCTCCTTCTCACAATTCCTAATAATGTATTATGCCTCTACATTTCTGATTCATCTAAAGTATTATAATGATACTTCCACAGGAGGTATTCTTTCTTTTTAATAGGTTGCTAATCAGCTGCCCTTAACAAAGATGGTCGTTCTTGCAAGGACTCATATATGTGAGTACCTTCTTTGTCATTGCTCTCAAAAGTAAAAGCATTCAGAGATTTGAGGCCAAACAAATCAATAGAACAAGCAAACCCTATATTTATATTATTAATCTGACTCTATCATTTTGAGATTGTCTAGCCAACAGAAATAATCTTCCCAGACACAAGAACCTGCTGACAAAATAGGTCATAAGAAAGATCTTTTGAAGAAACAAATTTATCAAAAAGACATAAGCTCTTTTTTCCACCAAATAAGATGAAATTTATTTATTTTTATAGTTTTTCTTGTCTAACCTAAATGATAAGTTAAACTGAAAATAATAAACCCAGACATGTAAAAAAGAACATCCTTTTCCCAAAAAGCTGATTTCAACATTGAATTTTAAATTAGAGTGAAGATAAATTATTCTGCTAAATGTGTTCACCTTTCCTTGCTTTGTACGTTCTTGTCTTGTATAGCTGGTACAAGAAAATCGACTATAAACAACCACAATAAAGAAAACAATATATGGGTCAGATGAAAGATACAACATAGCCATTATGAATAAATTACAATTCAAAATATCCATGCAAGCTATATAATATAATAAGACTAAGACAACACAATATTAGTACTATTTAAAATCAGTTTAAAGAAAATACTGGATGGCATTTAATAGTTAACTACACTTTAATGTACATTATGTTCTCAAGGGGGGGTTTACCCAAATTAGGGAGTCCAACCTGGATGAGTTTTAACCAAGATATATGGAAGTGACAGTATGACAAGAAATAATATACAAAGGTGAGAAGCAGAGATTGGGATGACTGTTCACCTCAGCACTGCATTCAGAAAATGAATGCGGTCAGTCCTTCTGACTACCCCTTGAATAATACCACATATCCAGTTTTGTATCCCCGCTTCATTTGTATAACAGACCTTTCTCTTGCTCTTTTCATCTGATACTACAAGAGATTTTTTGCAGCTCCTCCTTACTGCCTCTCTTTTCTATATTATTTTAAATTTCAGTTACACATGTATATATTCTCTATTGCTTATATATCTCTTTTGGTTTTTTTCACCCACTACTGTCTAAATCTACTTGCTGGGTGGCCAGAAAGATCCCCTTGTTACAGAATTACTGAATATCACTGACTATTTGGAACCAGAATTCCATGCATTAGAGGAAAACTGGCACTTATTTTTATTTCACAGGTTGGCCTCACAGAAAATGATTTTCGATTTGCCTTTTTTTCCCCTTTTATTTATGCAAAGTAACAGTAGTAAATTTAAAAGCAATGAAAAAGTAGGTCAAGTTTCAGTAAGAAAAATTAGGAGATAGTGCTTTAGATTTTGGTTCTAATGGCAAGAAATGCAGGTGTTTCTGACACTGTTTCATCAATGTCTCTTTCACATCATTTTACTGATGTCAGTGAAAAGGAACTCTGTGGAACTTAAAGAGACATAATGCAGCCATACCTTATATTGAGATTTAGTGCATCTGAAAAGCAGGGTATAATTTAAGGCTACTAATTTTCTACATATTTTTAGGATTTTAATCCAATATTTGTATCTAAACATGGCTATAACAGTGCTAATAAAAGGTGAGTGTATTATGAACTACATTTTCCATTCTCTCTTTGCATGTCTACTTTTTTCTCCTACACCTTTTATCTGTAGCTTGTTCCTTCTGTTGATATCTTACCACTGCAAAATACCATTGCCTGAAACATCAACATGACAGACCTGAAGGATAAACTGCAAGATTTTATCATGTCAGTCAAGATTCTCCCATTCACAATCATCCTCTTTGTTCCACACTGATGCTGGAGCAAGTCCTGTGTTCAGTCACCCATGCAGGTAAGGTGTTGAGAGACATCTACAAAATCCAACTAGCATTTTCTTCTGCAAAGCGCATTAAGCTTTACCTACAGAAATATTTCTAAAATGTTCTCTAACATGTCCAGTGACAGGGAAGAAACCTCTCTTCAGGTAAATTATTTTTGTTGTTAATCTCTGTTTTCAGTTGAAGAGATTTTTCCCATGTAACCCAAACAGGCATTGCTTTCAACTATGCAGATAGAGAACAAGATTTTTAACGCACTTAAGAAAAAATAATATCTAATTCAGAACAGTCAGAGAAATAAGCAAAAATAGTTTCAAGTTATCCAATCAAAAGCAAAGGATTCAATTATTTGTATATACATACACACATTTTTTTGTGTGTGTATACATATCTGTCTATTTTGAAACCTTTTTTCTTCTGAACAGTAGTATTTACACATAAAAATAACTATCAGCAGTCAGTTCAGCATGCAGAAAGTACTGAAAAATGTAATAACAACAATTGTTTAGAACTGTTGTGGATATGGCAGATGAAAGTATTTCAGCCCTTTGAAAATGTAATTCTACAAGCACTTCTTGCTGGGTGTAAGAGCCGACTTTCCTGCCTGCCTCTCACTGTTGATCACTTACGGTATAACCACTCTCAAGATGAGATTCCCTTGAGTTTGCCATTTCAGCTTTCTTGAATCTTTCATTTTAACTGGGGTATTCGTAACAAAGGGCCTTTTGCTGCCCAGGATCAGGCCTTCTGGTGAGGAAAAACAAATATCTACTAGAGCTTTTGAGAACAGGAAAAATACAATAGAAAAAGTAACCAGCTACCTATGAGAGACTAGCAGCTGGGCTATATTGGGAAAGACAGAGCAAGGGGAATGAGTAGCCCTGAGAAGGGCAGATACTGAAAGAACCTTAAAAAAAAAACAGAATACAGAATAGCCGTTATTAAAATAGAATGAGCCTAAGGCAGAAGAAAACCAACCAACCTGGCAGTAAACTTCATATCCTTTTGAGCAAATGAACTGACATCCAACCAATTGCATAAAGCGACCACTAAGAGCCCATTATTTTCCCCAGATAAAAATACAAGGTTCATGCTCAAAGCAATGCCAGAACCTATTCACAGTACTTGCACATCAGATCTTTCTCCATATGGAGTTTACACATTACACATGCATTAACTAAGCCAAAAGAGATTTCAGAGAAGAATTACAAGACCAGACAATCAAATATTTTCATAGGAAAACAAAAATAACTGAAGCAATAAAAAGGAAAATATAAACCACTCAGGAAAGAAAAAAAACTAAACAACTAATGTTTCTCTTGGTGATCTAAACACAAATACTTTGTTTTCAGAGGAGTAATCATAAACACAGTAATAAAATGGATGTGCTTTAGCACACTTCTGATACGCATTTTGAATGCACAGTATCAAAGTGGAGAGTTCAAATACACTGAACAAGTCCAAAAAAGACCAGAAGGTATGTTTATAAAGAGCAAATCTATGTTTTTCTCCTTATTTTTACACTCTTTTTCTAGTATTTGATGTTTGAAGATTAAAGTGACTCATATTCCTCACAGACAAGAGAAAGAAACTTACCACCTCCTAATCACACTGTTGTATCTTTAATGAAAAACATCATGGAGAATAAGGCTGGTGATAAAAAAATTGTAAGACTGGGGACCCGTGAGAGCACTGTGAAATACAGAACTGAAGAGAG
Source organism: Actenoides lindsayi (assembly GCA_025331215.1). Lineage (NCBI taxonomy): Eukaryota > Metazoa > Chordata > Aves > Coraciiformes > Alcedinidae > Actenoides > Actenoides lindsayi. Next base: position 219,246 of record WTSP01015972.1, read on the forward strand.
TCTGCACCAGAGGCTTGCTCCAAAAACCCTCTGGAACCAATGCAAGTGTCATTGGAGTTGAGCAGACTCAGGGTCAAATCTCAACAGCATACTAATGTAGAACTAGCATGGCTATCTATCACCATTCCTCCACTTTCTGTCTTCTTTTTCTCTCTCTTCTTTCACTTTGCTCATTTTAGAAGATTCACCAATAACTTCAGAGACTTGTAAGAACAAGTAAAAATGGTACAAATCCAATCTGAACATGATATAACAAAGATCCAAATAGATAGATGGCAAAAAATATAGAATGGGACAGCACAGTTATAGGGTAGATCACGTACTCTCATACTTTACTACACTGAAGGTTAAATTGATGTTTTCACTCCTTTCTCCTTTTATCTCATATAGGAATCAGATTTAAAAAACATTTAAATGGAATGGAGAGTTGGCTTGACAACCAGATTTAAGGAGGTCATGTGAAGTACAAAAGGTGTACAAATAGGTGATGTAACCATTGGAAGGTGTAAGAGGCCAAGTCCAGGATGTATCCACATCTGGGCAAATCTGTTGAGTGATGTTCTTCATGTAAAGTCAGTAACATATGAACTTAGAACAGTACAAGTTGGAAGAGACCTCCTGAGTTCATCAGAGTTTATCCCTCAATTCACAGCACTGTCAACTTCAAAGTAACATTTGGTTTCTCAGGTCTTTGTCCATTCAAGTTTTGAAAATCTACAAGGAAGCAGAATCAACAGTTGCTTTGGGCAGCTGTTTCAGTGTTTGACCATCCTCACCAGAAAGAGTTTTTTTCCTCGTGTCTAATTGAAATTTCCCTTACTGCAACATCTACCTATTCCCTCTCGTCCTTTCAGTGTGCATGTGCATTAAGAGTCTGGCTCCATCTGGCTGTAATGACCCATTAAGCAGCTGAGGACAGCAATTAGCTCTGCTCTCCTCTTAGCTTCCTCTTCTTCAGCCTGAACAAATTTGGGTCTTTTCAGCGTCTCCTTGTGCATTGCATGCTTCAGCACCCTACCCTTCTTGGAGGCCATCCTCTGGACACGCTACAATTTGCCTGTCATTCTTATACTGGGGTGGGGGTGGGTCAGGCACCAGAACTGGGCACTACTCCAATTGCAGCACCTGAAATGCCAAAAAGAGGGGGATAATTACTCCCTTTAACCTACTAGCTGTACTGATGCAGCCCAGTGTGCAGCCAGCCTTCATTGCTGCAGATACACTTCTGAGATACTAATAAAGGGGCACTCAAACACAAAAGGACTGTGATATACCACTAAAGCTTTGAACTAGTCCAGTCCCAAATATGTCCTGACATCACAAGCTAAGTGACTACTTGAGGAGGTTACAGCAGCAAACTCTGACATGAGAGGCAGTCTCCAAACAGCTAGGGACCATAGCTCAAGGACTGATCTGTTGTATAAGTCTTTTCTACTGTCCTGAGAAGGAATCCACTATGGATTCCTTCTTAAATATAGGCTAGAGGAAACAAGACTTGTTTACAAGAGCACTGAGCTATCCTCTGTAAGGATTTCTGTCTTGACCAGTAGATAATGACTTTGGAGATCTAATGACATTTCTAAATAGATCTGTATATCTCAGGAAAAGAGCTTCCATTTAGTCTCCTCTTTGCATCAGAAATGCTGTCTTCAGGTGGGAGTGAGCAAATACACAAGAAACACGAATTTAATGTGAAACATTAAAACCGATTTTAGACAATGAAGCTAAAATCTGTTTATGCTACACAGTGTTTGCTGCCAAACAAATGTTAATAAACGTAATCTGGAAAAATTTAAAAGTGAACTGACAAAAAAAGATGCTTCTCTTTCCATTTTGAACATTCTAAAGAAAAAAAAAGAGTCTGCTTTGTTGATGATTTCAAACACATCCATCTTCCTGGATATATAATCATGACCTCTGTCGTAACCATTACAAAGGCACAAAGAGATCATTGCAAGACTCAGATTTTAACTCAAAATAACAAGATTGCTTAATTTTAGCCTTTACAATAGAAAATAAATATTTGTTTGAGATAATAGAAACTTTCCAGTGAATTAAACAGAGAAGAAGTTTGCCAGTTTCTGTAAAGTGACTACCAACATCAGTGCAAAACTCCCAACTTGTTCTGGTGAAGAGAGCATTTGCACTTGTACAAAGTTCTTATGCTGGCACGAGCTGCATATCTGGGCACATATGTGTGCCTTTTGTGCATTAAGTTTTCCATAGTGAACATTCCTTATCAACATTCCTAAACAAAAACAATCCAAAATTCCAGTTGAAAATAAACTAACATTAATCAGAACTGTAGATACATCCTTTGACAAAAAGGTGTAAAACTGCAGTAAAGAAACAGGAGTTGAGGGTTTTAGCTTATTTCATGAAGCTAAAATTGAGATATGGAATTAAATAATTAAAAAATAGTCTGATTTTTCTGCAGAAACACTCATAAATTCAACTTAAATAGCCAAAAGCAAAGTTGAAACAGCAGATTTAAATTTACTATTTCTTTTCAACTGTATGAGTCCCTTTTTTTCTTTACTTCAGTACAGAAAGTACACAGAAACGTGGATCTATTTCAGCCAGCCTCACCTTTTAGATTACTTCAGCAAGCTAGCATTCTCTGTCACTGATTTGACCTTCACTTCCTTTATACTTTTGCAATGGTCTGGTGGTTTCTTTAATAGTTAGCTACAAGGAAGTCCAGATCTGCAGTATTAGGAGTCTATGTACAGAGCACAGTCACCAAAAGGAGCCCTCAGGTTGAAATAAAAATTAACACACACTATGCCGTAGCTGTAACTGATGAGTATTGCAGATCTCTGTGTTGCTTAGAAACTTCAGGGAACCTTAAGTGCCAATACCCAGAACTCATATGGGATGTTTTTGTCTGAATCTTAAACATTACCGAAATTAGAATCTCAGCACAAGCCTTGCAAGTATTTCAGATGTTGTTATTAATACAATAAAACCCTCATAAAACTCTAAAGATTAAATTAAAGTATAATATACTCAGCTAATTAAGTACAAATCATTGGCATCATCATCATTGGAGCAAACTTTCATTGACCAGTCTAGCCTAAGGGCAGGACACTGTTACTAGCCCCATCTGAATGTTATTGCCTTTTGGAAATTAAATGTTATGTTGTGTCTAACATAAGATGAAGTTGTATAATTACGCATCACTTTTAAGACAGTATAAAAGCAGGAGCCCAGAAAAGACACTAGTCCACATTAAGTTTTTTGTAATTTCTCACATTAGTCAACTGAGTTTAAAAAACATTAGTTTCTCTCTGTTCTTTAGAACCACCTTTTTTTTTTTTTCTTCCAAATCCATTAAATACAATTTCTACTGTAACTGTCGCTTTCAATCAGAATAATAAGAAATTCTCTCTACTTCCTAACAAGATACTGGAAGCAAGTTTACAGAAGAAAATGAAAAATCACATATTAATTGAGCAGGTTCTCTTTATGATCCAGTGTTCAAAGTCTATGCCAAGAAACTGCCACCCTCAGTTTGGTTTTCTGCCTGAACATTTAAATGGGAGATAATTTGCTTCAAACACAAGAAGTTTGTTGTTAATGCAGCTTTATCTTTTACATAACCATACTAAACTCTGCTGACTGACCCCTCAATAGTCATCTAAATAAGGTTCTCTGCAGGATGGCATGAATTCAGAGATTAGGCACACACACATCATGTGATTTTTACAATTTTATTGGCTTGCATCAAATTGTTTACAAGATGTATCTAAGGGGTAAATTCCTGAAAATTTGAAACTAAAGAGATTATACATAAAATCATAGAATGGTGGTAGTTGGAAGGCACCTCTGAAGATCGTGTCCAACCCACCTGCCAACACAGGATGACCCAGGGCAGGCCACACAGGAACAGATCCAGGCAGGTTTTGAAAGTCTCCAGAGAAGGAGACTCCAGAACCTCTCTGGGCAGACTGTTCTGGGCTCCATCACCCTCACAGGAAAAAAATTTTTCCTGATGTTGAGGTGGAACTTCCTGTGTTCCAGTTTGTGACCATTACCCCTCATCCTATCACATGGCACCACCGAAAAGAGATTGTCCCCTTCTACTTGACACCCACCCTTCAGATATTTGTAAACAGTAATAAGATCCCCTCTCAGTCTTCTCCAGGCTAAACAGTCCCAGGTCTCTCAGCCTTTCCTCATAAAAGAGATGTTCCAGTCCCTTCATCATCTTTGTAGCCCTCAGTTGGACTCTCTCTAGTATTTCCTTGTCCCTCTTGAACTGGGGAGACCAGAACTGGACACAATACCCCAGATATTAATAAAAAGGAGATAATATTGATAATATTGCAAGAGAAAAGTAATGAAAAAGTTATGATCCAGCTTTCAACAGTAAAATGATAATTAGTTATACACGAGTTACTTATAAATAAATGTCATAAATGACTAGTTTATAATGCTTAATTCTCTTAATCACAGAAACACCACTGAATTACTAATCAACAGAAAACAGACATACACAGGTGTGAAATTAGCTGTCTGTCAAATTTAATACTTCATCGTTACAAAAAAAACCCCAAACAACCAATGGTATGATTTACTGTAGCTATTTTTCACACTATTTATCTAAGTTTTCATATTTAAAATATTTCAGTTACTGGATGGTCATTAAAATAAATACTGAAATAAATTTCTTTTCATAACAATAACATTCTGGGTGTGAAATTTCATGCTTTGACATAATTACAAAACCCACAAAACCAAAAACCTAAAAATAAATACTAATTTCAGCAGAATAAAGTAATTTTCTTAAATGTATCTGCTTTGAAATTGGTGCAGATTAGGAGATCCTTAAATGTCCATACATCAAAAATAAAGGAAATAGAAATTAACTATTCCCTTGTCTTTATTTTCTATCAATTAAGAGAGATCACAATACACATATTCTGATTATTCTGATACAATAATATGTTGCAGCATAAATGAATTAAGGAAATCAGAAAAGCCAAGTATACACGTGAAAAAGTTAAATTACATTTGAGGGGAGAGAAGAAATAATCTCTCAAACAAAGCTTCAAGTAAATTCGCAAATTGGCATTGCCTCATGTTGCAGACATTGAATGTGATGCTTACAATTACCGTTCAACTGGTATTTTTGTTAAGTAGAAACATTGATACCAATGGCATCTTGCTTTTAAAACAATAAATAGGAATACAAAAGAACTGGTAGCCCTAAGGAAATCCAAGTGGTTTTTAAGCCGTTCAGCTTGCTTGTCCAGCTAACTAGAAGCCCAAACTCTGCTTTTAAAAAGGCCTTTGAAAAGATTATTATTGCTTAGGTGCAGGATGAAATGTTGCAATAAACCTGCGTTCCTTATGACTTCATGTCCTTGTCATAACATTTTAGTCACACTGCTCAAACTAACAACTTCTAAGGGCTGTGCTTATATGAAACATTTTCCCACAGTGGAAAGAAACACTTCTGTATAGTTTGCATGGTAGGTTTCCGTACTGTAATACCCCCAAAGTCCATTTCAGATGGCTTGGCTAATAAGAGAGTCTATCATGAAAGAAGGAGTTTTTCCTACGTAGAATCTAGCAAAAGATCTGCAAATATACAGACAGGAACAAAGGATAAGAATGAACTTTATGAGAAAGAGCTTGGTAGCAAGAATCTAGGACTGAAGAGATCAACTCACAAAAAGAACATGCTTTTCTTCAAGTAAGGTAACAAGTAGCAGAAGGTATCAAGCACCATAGAATCTAAGTGCAAGGCTTAAAATAATGACACCGAAATGGTGTACAGGAACACTGAGAAGCTGAAAAAACCCCCCAACTCACTACATACAGAGAAAGAAGAAAAGATACATATGAGAATTCCAAGGTCATTTTTTAAAATTGAAATGCTGTAGTCATTGGCATTACAAAACATTTGTAAAAGTTCACGTATGCATAGCCACAAATGAATGCTCAGTTCGTGTTTACCGAAACACTGAAGCACTTCGGAAGTGCTACTGACTTCGTACGAATTCCCTAGAGAGTAGACTCAAGAGTATAGCTAAACGAAATACCCATTCACAGCAGGAGTTTGGTCTAAGTGTGGGAACTGCAGCATTGATACAGTAATATGAAAATCAAGAGAAGTGTGACTCAGACGTTTTTTTTTTTGAAAGATGGGGAACTTAAAATATACAACAGTAGCAAGTGAAAGATCAGGCTCTCAGTATGTGTCACTACGGCTCAGACAAAACCAAGGGAAACTCGCTGTTTTTTATCCATTATTTGGCCCAAGATCTTCCAATCTGTGGGTAATAACACAACTGGAGACAGAGCCAGTAATTAAGAGAAAGCAATCGGATTCAAAAGGTTTTCCATTATTTTTTTGTGTGACTGGATGAGCAGATGGCAAATGCAGCTTAACACAGAAAAAATGTGAGATAATTAGCAGGGAAACCAAACACCAAGTTAGAGAATATGTACTAAATGGAAATCTCATCTACCAAGCTAATCAAGAGAGGAATTCGGGGGTTATTATGAAAAATAATTAAAGCCACCAAATCATTTCACTGTTACTGCAAAAAAGAAGGCAAAGATGATAGCAGGTTACATTAATAGATAGATACACCAAAAAGGAAAGTGATACTATTAGTGTTCAAGGCATTTATTAAGAGGCATCTAGAATACTCCACCTGGCTCTGGCAGGCATGGGAAACTGTGGTGAGACATGGCAATACAGATGAAAATTTGGTGTGCTAGTGGTACTCCCTGTGTACCAGGCTGCTAGTGCTACTGAGACTGAGCCTCTCCCAGTCTCATTCATGACACGACATATTCCATGAAAACCTAGGTAAGTTACTTTCATTGCTCTTACAACACTGCTTCAGCCTTGGATGCTTAAAACAATCCTACTAAACTGCAACCCATATTTATTCATGGCCAGTTTATTCTTGTGGCAGCAATATGATTTTGAGTATATCACTCTTTTTCTTACTGCTGTTTACATCCTTGACGTAGTTATAGAGATCAGGCACATCCCTTCTTGGACTTCCCCTTGCTGTGTTAAACTTGTCAACCCATTATATTTTCTCTTGCATAGTAAGTACTCTTCTTTCTTATCACCACAGTAGCTCTATAAACTGAAGAGCTCACTTCTATTTCAGGACAGATTTCTGGTCTGTAAGCAGGTCTCTATGACTGCAAAAATCAACTATGACATTGATATCAATGGTAGCAAGCAAGGAACCCAAGGAAAGGGACATGCTTAGCTGTCGTAGCAGCCAACAAGTCAGTCCCAGTGGCTATTGGGAACAAGTCCAGAAGGTAAGGGCAATGCATTGGCTCAGCTATATCTGTGTAAATCGCAGTACCTGGACCTGGCTGGGGAAAGATGAGTATAGAGCACATGGGAGAACTGGAGGTGGAAAGCGTTGGGACCACAAGTCTGGGAGGGTCTGGGTTGACTTGGGAGTCTGGGGTAGGAACTAGGACCAAGGCTGGGGCCAGGGCTTTGGGTGGAGTGGGGACACTGTGAGAGAAGAGATATGTGACTGTGCGGCACAGGTATGGGGAGTCACTTGATGGATCAGTGATGGGTGTATTGTAGGTACCTCCAGATAGGCTGGGAGGAATGGAGATGCTTTAATAAATAATAAATACTGGGGAGGCTCTAGGGCATTGTCAGTGCCATTAATCTGGAGCCCATTTGTGGACCAGAACATACACATACAAGCTGCTCCCTTGCTCCCTCCTCATTCTCCTTTTAAATCTTGCTTTGATAAGGAGATTAAATATATGTGACTGAACTGTCTGGCCATTTGGCAGTTCTCTGACTCTCCTACGTACTATTCTCACCACCTTCGCCTACTGTCCTGCATTTCAACAGGGAACTTGACACCCAGAAGACAAGTTGCTAAAAGATCTGAGAATATTGGCATCTGGGCAGAGGAAACAGAAACCCAAATTAAGACCCCCATTGGAAAGGCAGCCGTACAAGCTCAGCAGCTATCAGATTTGTTCAGTCTCCCAATCAGCACAAGTATTATGTTGAAATCAGCTATTATACAAGCTGCTCCTTCCCCAGCAGCTGGGATTTAGGGAACATGGGAGAGAGCCAAGTGTAATGTGAATAGGGAGGCTTAGCAGATGTTACAGAGGAAGTGAAGATATTACTTGGGGTGGGAGGAAAGTTATTTATAAGGAACAGGAGAAAAGAGGACCAGGCTACTGTAACACAGGAACATAGGTCATGAATCTATAAGATATTTTCATTAGTTCCAGCATTAATCAAACAACTTGGTTGCTTTCCAAATGCAATGTGGCATTGGAGTGTTCAGCATGAACCTAATTTTGAACTAGTAAATTACTACAAGTCATCAGAGCCAATATATTCAGAAGAAGAATTTTAATATAATGGCTGATATATACCAGGTATTAATTACAGTTTGATCGAAGAACAGAACACATTTATTAATGTTTTCTTTGATTGCATCCCTTAAGTTTGCAGAGAAATAGTGACCTCAAGGTACTTTTTAATCAGTAGTGAAAAATCACAGTAATTTTTTAAAAAACAGAATAGACAATCTCTAAATTACTCTTCAGAACATTTCCCTAGAGCTTGACTGTCCTTTATAGTACTTTAGAACCACACCTACAAGAAAGAATAAGACCTTTACTTACATGTTTGTACTCCAACTATTTCTTTCTTATTCCTTTATCTGCTTCCTCTTTTCTGCCTGGTAGGTGGGAAACACACAGTCTTATCTTCATAATACAATACAACCATAAATTTACCTGTACAGAGTAAAGTGGCACTTTGCTTCTGTTGTTGTCATTCACCTGATTAGTACTTCATTGGAACAATGAGAATGAAACTGCCTCTGAGACAGACTTCTAGGCTCATATACTTGCGAAGATTTACATTGGCATTCTTCTTCAGGAATAACATATTTATTGTACAAATTAAGACTATGCCGTGGTTTAACCACAGACTAGTTTAAAAGTAACATGCTAATTTATTGATATCACTATGTACATTGCTTACAATGCAGGTTAATTAACATAAATCAGAATTTCTAAACAATGGTAAAATTCACCATATCAGCAATTGTTTCATCCATGACTGAAGCAAAACTAAAACACATCTTGTATGTTAAATTACACCAAACTTGCACTAAGCTGAAATGTTTAACTTTATCAGAGAGAAAGGAAAAAACAGGGAAAAGCTCAGTTCAGGAAGCCTGGTCCTTAAAAAGAGCATGGATACAAGGAAGGACTCTCTGAAAGGTATTCAAGCCATACTAGTTCATGTGGTTCAGTGTCATTACAAAGAAAAGCATTCCAGCAAAGTAGAACCCTGAAACACAGGTGATCGAATTTGATACAGAAATCATTCCTTTTCATTATCTAATATTCAACAAATTCAAAATTTGGCAGGTCTTGATTTTGCAGGAAATTCTCTCCCTAATCATGGAATATGTAATAAACATCATCGCTCTTCTTAACAGAAATCAACTTTTAGTAAAGGTGTTGGTCACAGGCATGATGAAGCTTGCAATATGTTAAATAGTATTAAAGTAAATTCATGCTTTTATCATCCAACAAGAAGGTTCCTAAATACTACTGATCTTTTTATTACTGTTTCTGGTGCAACCTTGTTATGCTATTTTTGTAAAGAATTTTCTCAGGTAGAAAATGAGAAGAAGCAGGAAATAGACTTGTGCCACTAAATGAAAAAGTAAACTGCAAAAGGCTGCTGCAATCCGTTACGTCTCTCCCTTTGGCCCTTAGTCTAGATAGTCATTGCTGGCTACTTTTCTGCTAGTCATTCAAAGCTGTCACTCTTTCCCTACAGACCCAGCAGCCAGACATACTGATATAAAGGTACCCTCCAAAAGCAGCTGCATTTTCCTTTCTCTATGAAGCTGGAGAAAAGAACAGTGTTTGAAAGGGTTAGATATGTTTTACAAAACTCTGGTGCATTGAAAATCTAATAATAGAATAATGCCTTGTGCTCAAAGGTACTTCTAAGTGCTTCCACTGTTTTGTCTCCAGTGGGTAACATCAAGTGATTTTATTTTTTTATGTTGACAGTTTACTGTTAAACAAGTAGTTAGAGAAAGGACTGTGATTTTTCTGAATGTGAACAAGTGGCCATTGGGGGATACAAAAGTTATGGTCATGTGGCTATGGGTCAGCATGCCTTAACATACATTTTCATAGAGAAATAAAAAAATAATAATCTTTCAGTAACTAATATTTTACTGAAAGCCTGTATATGAGCTAGGGCATGACAATGTCCCCACGTCTTAAGGGGAATACTGGAAAGCAAAAATTCCTCTCTTAGTTTCCTGCTATCAGTGTTGGTCGTTCCTTTCTAATTTCATGGACTAAATGTGGTCAAAAATACAGCCAAAGGCATAAGAAAAAAATACTTCCTGCACTTAATTTTGCCCAGGGAAGGAAAATAATGATGAATAATAATTATATTAATTATCATTATTAGAGCCACAACAGGGCTTCTTGCTCCTTGAGTACAGGATAGATCTCTCTAACTGCCTTGCCTCTGTCTTTATTGTAATTTTTGCTTTTCCAAAGGAGCAGAAAAAAAGCTGATATGTTGGCTAGCAGCATGTGCTTTAGGTGAGGTGGTGGTGGTGGAGGGGCAGGTTCCAGAAAATTAGCTCCACAATCCTATTTGCTGGAAAATCACACCCTTCCACAAGAGTAATCTTATTAAATTTATTTGTTTAATCTGTCATTATAAAGTTAAAACAATACTGTTACAAATCAACTGAGACCATATTAATGTATTAGATTGCTGTGGCTGGGGAATAAAGTAAGCGTTTATGAAATAGGAATCATGATATTTAAGTTCTGTTAAAAAGGCATAGAGAAAGGCCATTAAATTATATTAGCCTTGTAGGAAAACTGATAGGTGCTACTGTATGAATTTCATAACATCTACTTCAGATTCCTGCCAGTTACCAAAGAAACACTTCGGGGGGGGGGGGGCGGAGAGGGATAAAAATAATCTATGCATTTAAAATATTCCAACTCTAATATCAACTACTCTCTTCCTCCTTAAGTAAAGAATACGTATAATCAACCTTCCTTTCACTTCTCATGCTCTCTAGAGTAAGAAGGTAGTTGTTTACATGCCTATAGGTGAACAGCATAGGCAAGGCCAAGTCATGCTGCCCAGCGCATGCAGTGGACACGCAAAGCAATCCAGTCACCCAAGCATGGAATGCAGGAAGATTGCAAAGACTATGCCAGCAGCCACCACTGCCTCTCTCAGGATGCCGAGGATGAGGTATAACCAGCCTTCTTTGATGAAAGGCATGATGCCAGATCTATCACGCCAGACAAGTGCTTTTAACAGCTGTATGCATTTTCCTTCCTGAAAGTGCATTTTTCTGCCATTCTCTCACTTTCATTCCTCCCCCATATGACACAATCCTAAGGTCCAAAATCTACAAATGAACCAGTGACGGGCTTGACATTCAATATCTGGCAATTCCCACCGAGATAGCAAATGGTACTTCATGTTACTGGGAAGTGAACATTCCTCAGAGGATCCCAGCATATGTCTCACAAACCAGACTTAAAACTGAGATTTCTATCACTGCTGTGGAGAAAGCTGGCTTAGATCATTTTAAGTCAGATTTTAGTAATTTCAGTTATAAAGACAAAGTAATAGTAATTAAAAACAAACAAACAAAAAACTCCTAATAAGTTAAATCAAGGTAGTACAGGGAATTTCAAAGCAGGGTGAGTTTTTTGCATATATAGACTACAAAGAAATGTAGCATGATGTTTATGGTACAAGTGTTCAATGCAAATATGTATTAAACTTTCCACATAAAGCTTGAAATGAATATTTAGATATCTAGATATTTTATTCACAATGTCACGCCCAATTTTTCTCCTAGCTTTTACCATATATTATAGGAAGTTACCAGTCAAAAATGGGAGAGACTGAATCTGTAAAGATGTCAAAATAATTTTTGTACATTGAATAAACAATAATATATGGAGCTATTGTGCTCAACTGTAATGCACTCTAAGATAGCAAAGAAAAAAAAAGTAAAAAATGGTTACTGTATAAAGATTCAAAAAGCAATAAATTCTGTCCTATCATCTATTTTTCTACTTTATTAACAAATATCAGCAACTCTTACCCATAACAGCGTAATTTGCTATAACAAATTGAAAAGAAAACAAGAACTACTTGTATAGCAACAGCTTCTCAGAACATGAATAGTGACTTAACCATGACAATTCTTGTTCAGAAACAGATAAAGCAATCTTTAAAGGGTTAAGAGGAAAGCAACTATAGTGGTGTATGAGTAGGGATGCTAAGTGTTGAGAATGATTTGAAATCAGACTGATGTCCCTTACTGTGTGAATTTGCTTGGGTGGTACATTTAGGCTTTGGTCTTTTTTCAGTCTCATAATTCTAATGTTTTTGAACTGAGGGGCACATAAGCCAAAACCAGGCTTTTGCAGTACCTCAGGTCACAAGAGAGAAGAGATGCAGATGGCAAGGTGACCAAATGCATCAGGTAAGACAGCTAAAGGTATCGTTCATAACAACAGCAGTGTCAGAACCTTGCGAATCAAAGGCACTGGCTCCTACCTCCTTATTTGTCTGGTTCAGATACGGTCACTTGTGCTCTATCTTGTGGCAGCAAATAATCATGAAGACTAAAACTGACTTTTCCATGACTAGAAATTGATGTATATTTCCCAAATTATATACATTTATAAGATGATTTGAATTTTAAGTCAAATATGTTTGATTAGACAGGAAAATTTTACTCAGCTAATTGTTTTTATTTTTGTGAACACAGCACACTAGAGGACAGTAGAAAATTTCATCTGGGATCTGCACAATAACAGCTCTAGAGCTGTGATACACACATACTACAGTCTTTACCCAAATGAATGACACAAAGATTGCTTGTCATAAGTGAAGTCAGTGAACATTATATGAAAGAGACATCAGAACAAAGGAGATAATTTGCAGATGATGTTAGTTCTCTGAGAATAAGAGTGATATTTTATCAGTGCCGAGTTGGAACAATAGAAATAATGTGCAGATAAAAGTTTGAAAGAAAAGCAAGGAAAAAAAAAAGGTATTTTTATCACAGTTAAGGTCTAAAGTTTGTGGTTAGGATGATTCACTGCGGAAAAAGGAATCTAAATAAATAATTCCTCTTCACCCAAAAACATGTCGGTGTACATTATGGGTTCCATAAGCAGGGCTACAAAAGTTTTGTTGTTGTTGTTTGGTTTGGGGGTTTTGGTGTGTGTGGTTTGGCTTTGTTTTTGTTGTTTGTGTATTTGTTTCCAATTATGTCCTGACTTCTTACATACCTGTTACTGTATTCTAGGTTCTCCCTGTGCACCCAGTCCCTCATTTAGCAATTCCAGTTTTTTGTCATCCCTCTTTTCCATATATTTCCCTAAATTCAACACAGCCTTTCTCCCAGGCATCTTAATAGCTGCTGCCTAGCTGTGTGCCAATATTGTGCACCAGCTGGCCCATGGGTACACAACTATTGCTTACACAGCTGACTTCGGAGCTGAGACTGAAGACTTTCTGTCAATTTGATGGAATTTGGTTTTTTCTTCCTTCCCTAGCTGCCTAGATGTAGTTACAAAAACTACAAACTTGCGCAACTTTGCGATCAGTGACTTTACAAGGGATTTGTTAGGAAGTCCAGGCCATTCTTTGGGGAGGTGCCTCACTCGCATTAGGGAAAGCACCTTCATTTCTCCAGCTGCCAAAGCCAGTCAGAAATCAGCGTGGTCACAGCAGCAACGGATATGCTGTCCTGCCACAGACCACACAGATCATCAACAAGCTGCTCAATGGGTACCACTAAACAGCTCCAAGCAGGTTACTTGCTTTGCCTTTTATTCCATTTTCCCTTCTTCCCAAGCTCTTTCCTTTTATCAGCCCGCATCCCCTCCCAGATGAACATTCCACTCTATTTTTCCCTTTCCTCTCTGGCTCTGGTTTTGCTGACTTCATGCTCTTATTTGGTGATTTTAATACAGCTGCCCTGGTATTTAGTGCCTTCGTCTCCAATTCTGTTAAACTAGCGGTTCACTTTCATTATTTATCATGTCCTGCTGTCTCTCATGTGCCCGTCTTATGAACATCACCAAAGGACAGAATGGGTCATCTACATGTACATTGCTCCCATTTGGCTATCTGTAGCACATTGCTGTTCTTCATGTCATTATCTTGTCAGATGTGCAACAGTTTGGGATTAGCCATCTACACACATAGCTTAAGGGGAAAATTTACAGATAGGAAAAAAAAATATCGTACATGCATATTAAGCCTCAAACCTGGGAAGAAGGGCACATTGCCCTGGTAAAATCCAACAGGCAGAAAAAAACATCTCAGTCCCAAGGGAAACTGAATCTCAAGAATATCCCTAAAGACCATAGAGATAACTGATAGTACCTGATGGGATGCAGAAAAAGGTTTTAGCTAGGATATACGGTAGTTGAATGAGGTCTTGTTATTACAGTAGAGAAGATGGTTGTAAGAAGCTCATAGGCACATACAAAAACACAGATTTACTCATAAAATACAAATCTAGAAATTAGATGTTGCATTAAGGTTATAAGGGAAATAAGAGTAAGAGTAATGGAATTTTATCTGAATCTTTTTTTTTTTGTTTCGGACACAAAATTCATCAGATCTGTAATGTAAAAGTTCAGTAAATTTCAAGAGGTGGAAAAGGCTCCTGGTAAGGAGTTATTGTAGATTTTGTTTTAACTACTAGGTGAAACAACTGGCAGTGCAACGAAAATATGGCATCATCATGCAATGATGAAGTTTACTATCTGAAAAAAGGATTTGAAGATCTTGTTTGAAGTTAAAAATACAGATTAAAAGAGGAAAAAAGGAGGATTATCTCTCAAGAAGAAAATGTACAGGATAAATGAGAACCTGAGAGCCACTACCTACTGAGAGAAACTACTGAATAAACAAAAGCAAACCCTCCTTACAGTGTAGGTAAGAAAAAATATGAAAAGACCATTCTAACTGCATCAGTATTCTTTTATGACCAGAAAATAAATAATAATAATAAAAAAAATTCATTATAAAAGTGGAAACAAGAGCACATGATTAATAATAAGCATAATGGATAGCTCACATGCCCCATATGGATAAAAATCAAAAGGCTGGGGTGGAAAATATGTTTCAATTAGCTAGAGACATAAGAGACAACGAGAAAGAAGTCTATAAATACACTTAGCAGTCATGCGAAGACAAAAGAAAGGAAAAGACCATTATGTAATTGGACAGAAGACAAAGATATGGATGATACACAGAGATGGCTGAAGTGTTCAACACTTTGCTTCAGTTTTCAGACACAGAAAAAGTGATTATAATCAGCTACCAAACAAAATGCATTTTAAACAAGCAGACCAGCAAAAGGAGCTGAAGATCTTTAGAAAAGGCAGCCACATCAGTCTTCAGAGAATGAATCACTGTAGAGAACTTTTCTAACTTGACAAAGCAGTCTCAACAGAGAGATCACCTTCAAGAACACAAGGAGGAAGTAGCAGAATAGCAAAACAACACCTCTATCTACCGAGGAATAGAAAGACTGAGGAAATTAGAAATGCATTAATTTAGATTTAAAAGTCAAAATATTGCAAAAGAAGCTATCAAAAAACCCCAAACAAACAAGCTATAAAAAGAATATAAGACAATCTATAAATGGCCAATTTGCCAAGCATAGTAAAGCCAATGCAATTCCCCCTGATCAGCAAATGTAAGAATCATTTTAATATGGTTGGTGATACTGCTGAAAATTTTAATAAACAATCTTGTTAGTTGTGACCAGGATATAATCCCTACTACAGAGAAACACAGCTGTGGAAAAATAACCCAAAAGGTTCCTGCCACTGTCAACTGTCAGTTATCAAACTTGGAGTCACCAACCTTGGAGGCCATCTTCTGTGCAGGCCCTAATCTGTGACTAGAAGACATTTTCAACAATGATTAACACAATTCCAGAGCACCTGCATTCACACCGCTCGAGGGATAAAAAGCATTTTACCAGACAGCATCAGAATTCAAACTGATCTTGAGAAAGTTCAGATTCATAAGATAAAATTCAACAAAGACCAGGCAAAGTACTGATATTAGAAAGGTGCAATCACATGCACAAAAAACAAAAAAGGGGAACATACAACTAGGAAAGAATTGGCTGATAGAAATCTGGGTGTTAACAGTGATCACAAAGTAAACAGCAACACGAATGACATTTCAGAAAAAGTATGTACCACTTTCTGGGTTGTATTAGTAGGTGATGCCTTGAGACAGAATGTCAATCATTTGGATTCCTGAGCTGTTAAATCCCTCCAAAGATTATTATACCTTAAAGAGTAGCTTGCTTTAAGCAAGCTGTAAGCTAGAGAAAGTCCAAATAAAAAACAAACAAAAGAAAACAAAACAAACAAAACAAACAAACAAGCAAAACCCCCAAAAATCAAAAAAAGCCAAACCCAACACACTTCAAGTGGTTTAAGCAGGATGCAAGACTGAAGGAGTGTCTTACTGCTAATGCACTTGTATTATATATGGTGTGGTGTTTCACACAAACCTCATATGGGTAACCACACCATGGCATAGTCTATAAAATAATCTGTAATCAGCACATAGATTTTTGTTAACAACACTCCTAAGACAATACAGAACGTTCTTTCTTTTTTCTGATTTCCCACTAGGGTAATGACCTTAAATTGAAAAAAGATGCATGATGTGGTTAAGTAGAAAAACGTAGCATCGCAGAAACAATGTTTGGACAGGGTCTATTTGGCAAACAAACTAGAAAGTGCATTAAAATTTATTGCAGTGTTTTGTTTATCCTTTGAATGGTTACCAACATTTTTATATACTAGACACACAAAGCAGGGCATTTGTATTGTAGAGGCTTTTTATCCCTCCAGGCTTCCTGTAGCTCTTAACAAAAGGTTTATTCTAAGTGTTGTTTCTATGCTTCCTCCTCTTACTGTAGTAAAACGGGCATCAAGCTTCCTCATCAGCACAAAATGTAAAAACATTAATGATCACTATTCACCGTAAGAGAAAACATTGAGGTCTGGACTGAGGTATGTGCGCAAAGTAGCGGACTCCCCTGTTAGACGTTGGATCTTGGCAATGACGTCATCAGCTCTGTTCAACAACAGCCTTAGAGAGTTTTGTTGGAGTAGCTGCTCAGTGTGGTTATAATAAAGCCTGCATTCCAGAAGGGGTCCTTGAGAGTAAAAGCACAGGATGGTAATAGGTGTCTTAAGAGAACAGACTTGATACAACACTGAGGCCCCAGGGGAGGAAGCACATACTGCAAATGATCAGTTCCTGGACACTAAAGGACTGCAACTTGGAGAGCTCAGCAAAATTGCTTTTAGAGCACAATAAAGAAAATAAAAAAACATAACCAAATATAAAATTGGTTACATATAATGAAAATTCAAAGGAGTAAACCAAAAGGTATGTAAGATCACAGCCCCTACAAGAATGAGCACAAAACAGGGGGAGCATTGTTACAGAAGTATCTCCCCTGCTTAAGGATGCTGCACTTGATTAATGCCCCACATTCCTTCAGCAGAGGAAAATAAGTGGTTTTGGGTTTGCTTTTCACCACAATTGCTTCTACAATTCAGGAATCATATATGAAGTGTTAACTGCTACTACATACTTCTGTTAAGTAAATCAGAATTCTTAAGACTGGCACGTGTTTGTGTGTGTTTTATTCACCAACACTCTCCTACATGGTAAGGTGATTGATACTGCAGTACCAAATCAGAATAAACTCAGATGCAACAGTATATCATATTTAGACCCAAGCTGGAGAAGTTTGCATAGATGTATTAAAGCTGAAAATATTTTTCATAGTTCCCCTATAGCACAATTAGTGCCCATAACTGGTATTCAGCTATCCTGCCATCCTTCCTGTAATTGTGTACTGTCTAAGATGCCCATTTGGTTCCACATATGATGTACTAGTCAAGTGCAGCAATGGCAGAACAATCCTCCATAGATTGACACCACCAAGTAAAATGTCAAGAAACTTCCACTCAAACTGGCAAGAATCAGGGAGGAGATTCAGGTCTAAAGGCTGAGAGATTGTTTCTAACTGCATTAGGACTGAATCTGTTTACTGTACAAAACTATAAAAACTATTTGATAAAGAAAAGTTAAATTCATGGATTGGTACAAAATTTCCAAATTATCAGTCCTGTTTTACTTGAATGACTGAGCCAAAATAAAATGCTATTTATTTTCTCTAGGCTGCCCTATCACATCTGGAGTCTTCTCTGTAAGGTTTAGTCTATAGGCATGCACCCACACTAGAGAGAACGGAAGAGCCCTGCAATTAGAGCCCTGCGCAAACCACCCAAATTTTAGGCCTGAGTGTGTAGGAGTAAAACAGACTATTTATCTAGATGTATCTTCTTTGAAGCAGGTGAGCAGAAGTAACATAGGGTGGAATGGGTGGGGATTGAAGCCTTTTTCCACACTTGTTGGCTAGAACAGCTGCGCCACTGCAGAGAGATACTAATTTCCAGAGGTAAATTATTATTCCCTCAGAGCAAGGAAGAAGCAAAAGAGAAAATGTGATTCAGAGGAAAATCTGAGTCACCATATTTCCCCAGGCTGGCATTACAATGATGTAGTTCACACACCACCTCTTGCTCAAGGCTACGCCAATAGGCACAGTCTTACCCTAAATAAAGAACAGGACAGTTGTGTCAGCAACTTACAGTTTCCATAAGTAAGCTTTATATACTGCTGTTTAAAGTTTAGGGGAAGATCAAGAATCTAGGAAGCTATGAGACGGAGCATTTGCTATGTTCTCATACGAAAATATCCCTGTGTCACATGCTTTGTGTCTTTTCATAGAACAGAAAGTCCCCTCTGTAGAATAAAAACCCAGATGGATCATTTTATAATGATTAGGCATCACTGTTTAAATGTAGACGCCATGAATCACTCTGCAACAGCTGCCAGTGATTTGCCTTGGAAATACAAGCAATCATCTACCAAGTTTAAAGAGCTACTTCACGGGAAAGGGAGGGGAAGCATGTGTTCAATGAAAAGAAAAGACACAAAAATCCAGACAAGGGAAGTGGTTTAGAAGTTTTGTCAGAATTTTCTGCAGTGGTTATAGACTACCATCATTTAGGCTGCAAGGACCTCTCAAGTCATGTGGTTCAACCACCTTGGCTGAAATCAGGGCCAGGTTTGAATATTGATATTCACCATCTAAATGTGATTAACATTACTGAGGTATTAATGTTCTTTATTATCAGAAATAAAAGGAAGGTGCATTAGTATTAATTACTTGGGAACAAGATCTGTTTATCTTTTAACAATAAACACACTATATTTAAAAAGAAGCTTATTCTGTTTCAAGCCTAGGATTTTTAAGTATAGAGATTCTCTTGTCACAAATAACAAAATAAGAGTGGTCCTACTTTATCAGAAAAATGGAATAAGCATAGAGGAGGAAATACATCTGGTGAGCAAAAACCAAAAAATCCAATGACATACTTTGGTCAAAGTTATATTAGCAGTGTCATAAAGATATTATTTTGTATTATGAAAGGGTCTGCATTGTGTACATGCTTAAAACTGCTGCCATTTTAAGTTTCTAAAACAATATCTCTTCACCGACATTCCCTTCAAGGGCTCAAAACTAGGCACATCAGCAAGACATGTTCAGAGTCCAACACACTAAAATCCTTTAATTCAGCAATAAGATCTGAGCATCAGTGCCAACAGCCATTGATAACACAAGGTTGATGAGCAAAAAGTAAAGGAACTGTTTTCATCTTTTCTATATCAGCCTAGGGTTGCCTTGGTCCAAGAAGAAGGAAAATAGGTCTGTTCCACAGCCTTCATCAACAGAAGGGATTTTGCTATCACACCTCTCTATTCCCAGGAATGTAACCCAGTTATATCAGGCTGGAGGAAAGAATGGAGTGGGAATAATGGTCCCATTGTAGTTGTCGCATTGGATTGTAAAGAATAAAAGGGTTCATAAGGGTATGTAAGTAAAGCACAGGAGGCAATATGGGTCTGCATCTCTGTAAGAAGGACATTCAATTGGGAACGGAAGTACCTGCATTCATGTCCCTGCAGCCAACATTGTTTATGTACATTATCCTCTGACTAATGAAAATGTAAACACTGCTGTGGGATCTGGAGACTTCATCTTACCACACCACATTACAGAAAAAAAAAGTAGACAGAAAAAAAAAAAAAGTAGGGAGGCTCTCATAGGAGCCCACTGTCCAAGATAATAAGTATAGCCTCAGCGCTTCTTCCTTGCATCAGTCACTGTAGAAACAGTGGTACTTACCATAGACTCATAGAATCATTTTGGTCAGAAGAGACCTTCAAGATCATCAAGTCCAATTGTTAACCCAACAGTTCCAAGTTCACCACTAAACCATGTCCCTAAGTGTCACATCTACATGTGTTTTAAGTACCTCCAGGGATGGTGACTCCCCCACTTCCTTGGGTATCCTGTTCTAATGCTTAACAAGCCTTTCAGTGAAGCAATTTTTCCTAATATCCAATCTAAACCTTCCCTGGAGCAACTTGAGCTCATTTCCACTTGTTCTATTGCTAGTTGCTTGGGAGAAGAGACAGACACCCACTTTACTACAAACTCCTTTCAGGTAGTTGTAGATTGTGATAAGGTCTCCACTGCGTCTCCTTTTCTCCAGGCTAAACAACTCCAGTTCCTTCAAAAGACTTCTGCTTTAGGCCCTTCACCATCTTCTTTGGACATGCTCCAGCACCTCAATGTCTTTCTTCTACTGAGGAGCACAAAACTGAAGCCAGTATGTAAGGTCTAGCCTCACCAATGCTGAGTACAGGGGCGCAATCACTTCCTTCATCCTAATGGCCACACTGTTTCCAACACAAGTCAGGATGCTGTTGTCCTTCTTGGCCACTTGGGAACCCTGATGGCTCATATTCAGATGGCTGTGGGCCAACACCTCCAGGTCCTTTTCTGTTGGGCATCTTTCCAGCTACACTTCCGCAAGCCTGTAGTGTTGCCTGGGGTTGTTGTGACCCAAGTGAAGAACCTGACACTTGGCCTTGTTGAACCTCATACCATTGGCCTCAGCCCATTGATCCAGTCTGTCCAGGTCACTCTCTTGAGCCTCCCTACCCTCAAGCAGATCAACATACCCATTTAGCTTGTTGTCATCTGCAATCTTACTGAGACTGCCCTCAATCCCCTTGTCCAGGTCATTGCTAAAGGTATTAAAGAAAAAAAGGCCCCAGTACTGAGCCCTGGGGAACACCACTTGTGACTGGATGCCAATTGGATTTAACTCCATTTACCAGCATTCCCCGGGCCCAGCCATCCAACCAATTTCTTATCCAGTAAAGTGTATGCATGTCCAAGCCATGAGCATCCAGTTCTTCCAGGATAGTGCTGTGGGAAAGAGTGTAAAAAGTTTTATTTTTACAGCTTTACTGTCTAGGTAGGCAACATCCACAGCCTTTTCCTCATCCACTAAGTGGGTCACCTTATCATAGAAGGAGATCAGGTTAGTCAAGCAGGACCTGTCTTTCACAAACCCATGCTGACTGGGCATGATCACCTGGTTGTCCTGTATGTGCCATGTGATGGCACTCAAGTCGATCTGCTACATAACCTTCCCTGGCACCGAGGTCAGGCTGACAGGCCTGTAGTTCCCCAGATACTCTGTCTGGACCTTCTTGTAGATGTGCACCATATTTGATAACCTCCAGTCCACTGTTACGCAGGGGGCTATATAAATGATTGAAAGTTGGCTTGGCTTGGACAGCACTTGTGCCAGCTCCCTCAGTACTCTTGGGTGTATATGATCTGGCCCCATAGACTTGTGTGTGTCTAACTGATGTAGTAGGTCACTGACCATTTCTTCTTGGATTATGTTCCTTCATTCTGCTCCCCATCCATGTCTTTCAGCTCAGGGTGCTGGGCACTCAGAGAAAACTGGTTTTGCTGCGAAAAAATGAGGCAAAGAAGATATTCAGTACCTCAGCCTTCTCCTTATCCTTGGTCACTGTGTTTCCACTAGCATCCAATAAAGGATGGAGATTCTCCTTAGTCCTCCTTTTGCTCTTAATATATTTATAGAAACATGCTTTATTAATTTATAATTAACTTATATTAAATTATTATTAACTTATATTACCTTTTATAACTTTAGCAGTTTATATTTGTTCCAGAAAAAAGAAATTGTCTGCAAATATTGACCTTCTAATAGGGCCACCTATGAGTGTCATGTTTTCTCTGTAATCTTGGCTTCCAGCATCCTTCTTATTGATGTGTCTTGACTCTTGTGGTCTCACCTTGTTCCTGAGTAATCCTCCATTATTTCCTTACCAAAATAGTTTTAACTTTACAGGCAATCGTCCATCCCTCTATCTAGGAAGTGGATTTACTCATGGACTAGCAGAGGGCACTGGATCTAAGACCCTTACCCAAAAGCTCTAAGGTGCCTGTTGAAAAGCTGTAGAGTATGTGAGAAAGGTATTTCAGCACACTCTCCTAGGAAAACATCTGGCCTGCTGGTTAGCTCATACCTCATGTTAAAACTGAGCCAAATGTCTCAATTCTCCATGCAGCTAGAAGCGTCCCATCATAGAGCTGAATGGTTTAAAAGCCACAGAATCGCCATTGTTACAGAATTAAGTTAAAACTGTCTTTCATTTACAATACAGAAAGCACCTAGCTACTATATTTCTTCTTTAAATGCTCACGTATAGGATCTTTCTGGATGAGCCACACTCTTGCATACACAGTCTTCCTCATGCTTCTAGATAAGTAACAGTGAGATGAGAGATAACAAGTTCCACAAATACCTGTGCTATGGCTACATTTATCTGACTTTTGATGAAAAGAAATCACATCCATTGTGAGACCCTGTTTTGAAAATTTAGGCTCAAAATATCTGGCTCCATTAAGAATGCAACATTTTTCTATGGCTATATATTTTTGCGGACATTTTTATTATCGATGAATATGATGTTTAATGTAAAAGGGGAAAAAGGAGAGGAATAATGTATTCTGCAAGACTAATGGGCAGCTAAACATAATTCATTAGGTGAGACGGGCAGTGTATAGAATGAGAAGTTAAATCAAGCAGCAATGACCTTGGACTGAGCAGCTTTTCTAGGCTAGTCTACTGATTTTGACTTTACTTTGTGGAGAGGTCTTTTTTTATTATGCAACAAACATTACAGTGTGGGATTCATATAATCAAATGTAGATGACTACACTGATTACACATAAGCTGGTTGCCTCACAGTGAGGAGAAAAAAACCAGTCACTTTAAGGGCAGAATTCATCTCATCTGATGTACAGACCTGAAAGAAGGGAAATCTAAACCCACAGATTTCTCAACAATCATTGTAGAAGAAGGTGGAAGTGACCAGTTCAATATACAAAAGTATCTAATATACCAGTATTAGGTAAAATTAATCCCATCCAGAAGAACTAAGAAATTCACAGAATGTTAGGGGTTGGAAGGGACCTCAAAAGATTACCTAGTCCAATCCCCCTGCCAGAGCAGGTTCACCTAGATCAGGTCACACAGGAATGCATCCAGGTGGGTTTTGAATATCTCCAGAGAGGAAGACTCCACAACCTCCCTGGGCAGCCTGTTCCAGTGCTCTGTCACCCTCACTGTGAAAAAGTTTCTCCTTATGTTTATATGGAACCTCCTATCTTCCAGCTTGTACCCACTGCCCCTTGTCCTATCATTGGACGTCACTGAGAAGAGCATGGCTCCATCCTCCTGGCACTCACCCTTTACATATTTATAAACATTAATGAAGTCACCCCTCAGTCTCCTCCAAGCTAAACAGACCCAGCTCCCTCAGCCTTTCCTCATAAGGGAGATGTTCCACTCCCTTAATCATGTTTGCAGCTCTGCACTGGACTCTTCCAAGCAGTTAAATTCTTGTCTTCACAGCCAGATTCAGGAAACCAGCTTAAATTCCAGCCAGGGACTTAATTTTAGAACTGGAGGAT
This sequence comes from Actenoides lindsayi, assembly GCA_025331215.1. Lineage (NCBI taxonomy): Eukaryota > Metazoa > Chordata > Aves > Coraciiformes > Alcedinidae > Actenoides > Actenoides lindsayi. The sequence goes on from WTSP01015972.1 coordinate 243,308, forward strand.
GAGGAACATACCAGATATAATAACAAGGCTTACCTCCTACATCCTTCTCTAAAAATATACATTTTGTCTCCCAGTTGCAAAATACCTCAAAATGAGCAGACTACTGAATCATTGAAAGAAAATAGTTCTTCTCAGGAATTTCTTCATTTGAGGATTTTTATTCTTTTTGATCATGATGAACATTTTTATCCATCTTGCAAAATCTTCTTCGATAGAATTCAAGGAAAACCTGTGAAGCTATAAATTGTTACAATTTTTGTTTTCAAGAAAATATTAAAAATATGGAGATGCTATTTTTCACAAACACTACTTTGTTCACTTTCTGTCTTAGATCTTTATTTTCTATTGGAGTCTCATTTGTCGTCTGGCTAAACTTACTTGTGCTGGAAACGTAAAGTGTTTCTAGGGAAGTAAACACCGTCACTGCATCAGGTCTGCACTCTTTGGGAACTGGACAGTACACTTCCGTACAGATCCAATAGTTTTCTAGGACTGCTCATTTTGGTTTGCATTTTAAAACCCCGCAAGGCTCAGAGTAGCTGAATACATTTAGTAAACACAGGTGCCCAGCTGTGACCCTGTGTTGTGGGGTTTTTTTTTGTGTTGTTGCTACAAAATGCCTTAAAAATGCATGAGGTGTAGTTTTTAAACAACAAATACCAAATGAGCAATGAAAATATGAAAAATGAACCTTTCAGAATGTACGATGTTATTCATCTGTCAAAAGCATAGAAGAAGCGTCTTATTCATCCTTTTCTCCTAAGAAAGAAGTGCTATGCTACCCACAAAGTATAAGGTATAGTGCACTATTTGTTCTAGTTCAGCTACAACAACAGAAAAAAAATGGAAAAAATGATGATTCAAAAGTAATCTTCTGTAAGTGAAGAGAAAGAATAATTTTGGCATAGTATTTTATGTCCTATACATAATTATTTGAATCAAGCTTATTGGCTCATGTCTTGCCCAAGAAATATGTATAATTATTTATTTGTATGACTTTTTGATATTAAGTTCAATTCCAGTGACTGTTCCTGTGCTAATCAATATACCAGTACTAAAATGGCTATGAGTCTGAGTCAGTGCTGAGAACTAGTGACAAAATGCTACACAAGCTTCAAGTCATTGCCAAGACACTGTGCTATTAAAAAGAGAGTAGGCCGAGGGGAGGACTACTGTGTTCTTATGGCAGCATCCTTGACAGTTTCCTCTTCAGTCTCCATCAAGCTAGTATTTTATTTTGAGCATTCCATTTTGGAGGCTTGGAGATAATAACGCTTAAGTCATTAGGTTGCCTTCATAAAGACCATTGAGATACACAGGCAGCAAGCTTTAGAGAAATGCAGGTCATTGTAATAACAAATAGATGCAAATATTTAGAATACTGTGAGCTTCAAATTCATTGTATCTACTAAAAAATCTATGATGACAGAAAAACAAAATTTCTATTACTTATTTCACTGAAGCAGGTAAGTTTTGCTGCTACAAAATCACCAGCTTAGGGGCCATTTTGAAAATGTCTTCAATGGCTTCAACTACTGCAGAGAAATTCAATAAAGCAAATGCTCATTCTTCTCATTTATTCACCCATTCACCTTTTCTTTTCTTTTTTTAGGGTTTGGTGGTTGGTTTTTTTTTTCAGATTCACAATCACTACACCCTTTTGTTAGAGGACTCCCATTCAGTCAGTGAGTCCTTAACAGTCATTATACATCTAGACTATAATGAGAACAGCTTGCTTGATTTCCAGTGCTCACTAATTCAGATCCTACTAAGTATTCTGAATTTTCTTCTCCTTTTCCTCCTACTGTACAACTTCTCCATGCAGACACCACAACTAATACTCCACAGCTTCACAGGTGTCTTCACCAGAGCTCAATTAACACTGCACATTCCCAGGAAACCACCAGTTGCAAAGGCCTTTAGTCATAGTTCTAAAGTTAATGTATTGTCTCTCTTCGTTAATTAGAAGAAGGTGAAAATTTTGCTACAAATGTTTGCATTAAGAAGACACAGGGAAAACAAATTTTGGATGCCTTATATAAAACCATGTAAGAGCAGCATTATTATTTGTAAAGGGAAAGCTGCCTTTAACACTGGAATTCATCAATATTCACCCTTCTGAGACATTTGGCTAGAAGATAACTGACCTTGAAACAGGTTATGCATCTTCAGTTTAGGATGCATAACAAGTCATGGTCAATTAATACACAACAGAGCCCATAATCATGGAGATTATTGCCTGATCTGGGAAAACATACTCAAGGGCATTACAGCCTAATTTAGCTTCACAGTCAAATTGATAACTTCTGCACCTCAAGTACTCAGAAACCACAGCAATGAGCACACTGGAAACACACACAGATCTCTAATAAACACTGACACTCTATAATGATGCTTAAAGATGAGCTGTAAAACTTTAATGAAATAAATAGTAGAACCATAAACCTCATTTCATAACCTTGCCAACACATAATAACGTGGTCCAGAATTTGTCCAGTCCTGATATTTCTCAAAAGAAAGCAGTCACCCAAGAGAAAGAATACAAGTCTAGGATTCCCCTGGCCAGGGGCAAAGAAATACTGTCCAAGAGAAAGTTCAACTGGCCACTTCCTCACTGGGATAGGTCACAGCATGGCTCATACCAGGCAACTCTTGCACTCTTACAGCTTTTCAGAGCTCCAAACTAAGCAAGCATGATGCATCTCCACCACTCCTCCTTCCTATCCTGCTTTAATCAAATGAACCAGAGAAAAGACCACAGGGGGTAGATAAAGAGGATGACTTAAAAACAGGAAGAAAATTTGAGGAAGAGGATGACTTAAAAACAGGAAGAAAATTTGAGGCTACATTTTTTTATAATTTAGAGCATGTAAGAAAGCATTGGTTTTAATGTTTATACTTTTTTCCTATAGAGGCCCTGAATATCAATAAAACTCTGCTCATTACTTTCCACTGCAATTTTTGTGGATGGTTTTTCAATCCAAAGGTGACCTCCTTGCAAAAAAAAAAATAAATCTGAGATGAAAAAAACTGGTCTCAAATGACAATTAATTGTTTTTAAAATTAGAAATGAGTTTTACCTAAGTCCTGAAGTAGCTGAATATAAATGCATAATAAATAAGAATGTTTCACACTTGCAGTATTTGGAGCCTTTAATCTGAGGATTTTATTAGTGATCTAGAAAGTATTTACTAATTAACCTTCACTTTACTATGAAAAACACAAATCCCTCTAACCCTCCTTTTAGCTCAGATGAAAAACAAGAGAAAAAAAGAAGTAAGAAATGGTGTAATTTTACTATTTCATGGCCCCGTACTAGCTCACAACCAACAATGTGCAGCATTAGCTTGAAGTGTAGCACCTCATTGTCATTCTCCATGCACACAAGTCCCACAGTGAAGCAATGTTTTAAACTCTAGACAGCTGTCCTACCTGGAGACAAAGGTTGAAGCTCAAATACTAGTGGTACTCCTGTTAGTACCACAGTGAGGAATAAGTCTAAGAAGTGGGTAAATGGAATCCCCCTGTTGCATCTCAAGACTGAGCTACAGAAAAATGAAGAATGCCTCTTCAGACTACCACTCAGAAGAGGAGATGCTGAGGTCAGTATCTTCCTGTCACTATGGAAATCACCGCTTCTGGTATGGCAGGACTGGAGAATCTCCATAGCTTGATGGTAAGTGCACTGAGGTACATGGGAAGTGACCTCAAACCTTTCAGGCTAAGGAGGAAATTCTCAGCCTGGATCACTGTCCTAAAAGAAGGACAAGAGGGTGAATCAGATTACTAGTACCACCATCCTCACCTCCACTAGTGGCTTAGGGACCAATCAAAGCAAAGAGATTTGCCAGAAAATACATTCTACTTAAATGACTGCCTTGTTTTGAACCCTGTTAAACTTTTTCCAGCAAACAGACTAATCCAGAAACGAACCCCAACAAAAAACAATCACCCAGCCTGACTCAGCTGTTAATCCCATGACTTTGCTGCACTTTCTAAGTTACTTTCCAGTGTAACTTCTCTCACTCGAGGCAGGCTGAATTGACAGAAATGAACTCAAATTCTGATTTTTCAGCACTCCTGTCAGTCAGATTCAATAGGTATCGATTCCTTTCTTTTCCACATGAGCTGCTGGCATGGGATGAGGGTCCAGGAAGGAATAAAGGATTTTTGAAGATTATCTGAGATACGACTCCTCCTTGTCAGGGACGGCAAAGGACAAAGTCAACTTGACCAATGAAAATGCTGACTGAAGATTTCCATGTCAGGACTCATACTGATGACAGCGAGAAAACAACACAGGTTAGCAAGCACCCTATCATTGAAAAGTAAATAATTAAGTTTTTTGAGTTTCAAAAATTATTAAAGGGAAGAGTAAAGGGAATTTTGTAAAAAACAAGCATAACCTGTATGAAAAGCTTAAACTAGCTTTACTTTAATTGAAACCATCAAAATAGTAATTGGAACAACACTATGGCTATGTATTCAAAATGCACATGTCCACAACAAATGCAATAATATATCTCTGATTCCAAACTAAAAAGAAAATTTCACAGAAATAATAATTCTCATCCTATTTAACAATTGACTTAGATCACAATAATAACATTATTAAAGTCCTGTATTTGTTTATGAGTAATAGTTCTGTATGTAATACTGAGAAATTAAGACTGAGGTATACAAATAAAGATTTTATAGATTTTATCATTCCATATATTTCACCACAAAACTGAAACATTTTTTTGTTTACTCACCTCTTGAATTTTTTATTGGCTTTGTTTTAGCTACTTCACGAAAGATCTTCCTATTAAAAGATCAGAAAGCATATCCAAGTGTTGTTTGTATAGTTTGTTTTAAATCTGAAGCCTAAACAATTACCTTGCTATAAAATTTGGTCCTTGTTCTAAGTTTCAACTTGCCACCTTCCCCACAGCCTGTATCTCACCACCATAATCCCTAACCTCTGTCATCTCTTTTAAGATGCACACCATGCTCCCATGCCTCCTCAGTTACACCTCCATCTCACAACACTCTTTGCAGCACCTTGTACACTGCTCAAGTTCTACATTTCACAGTTCAGTCTCTCCATTTCATTCCCATGGTCTGCATGTTTCTTCCTAACAGAGCTTTTAACAGTGCTCTCAAGACTTGACATCAGTATTTTTAATCTTGACATCAGGTCAAGATACTCTGTGCACTGTATTTGCCAGTACACACATGGTGGTTGAGTGCTACCATGTAGAAATTATTCTAACTGAGCTACATTTGCCTCCCATCTTAGAATCATAGAATCATCTATGTTGGAAAAGACCCTGAAAATCATTGAGTACTTCTTGTCCTATCACTTGTTACTTGGGAGAAGAGACAGACACCCACCTCACTACAACCTCCTTTCAGGTAGTTGTAGATTGTGATAAGGTCTCCACTGTGTCTCCTTTTCTCCAGGCTAAACAACCCCAGTTCCTTCAAAAGACTTGTGCTTTAGACCCTTCACCATCTTCTTTGGACATGCTCCAGCACCTCAATGTCCTTCTTGTACTGAGGAGTCCAAAACCAAACACAGTATTTAAGGTGTTGCCTCACCAGTGCTGAGTACAGGGGAACAATCACTTTCCTAGTGTTGCTGGCCACACTAGGGATACACTGATACAAGCCAGGATGCTGCTGGCCTTCTTGGCCACCTGGCTGGGCACAGTGCTGGCTCATATTCAGCTGGCTATTGACCAACACCTCCAGGTCCTTGTCCACTGGGCAGTTTTCCAGATACTCTTCCCAAGCCTGAATCATTGCCTGGGGTTGTTGTGACCCAAGTGCAGGACCCAGTACTTGGTCTTGTGGAACCTCATACCATTGGCTTCAGCCCAGTTTGCACTCTTTCCACTTTCTCCTGCCATGGTGAGTCAACAACTTTCTCTGTCAGCTTTAGCCATGGGTCCATAATGATTAGAGAAGGGATTATTCGACAGAGTGATCACATAAACCCAGACTGCTTAGGAAATAAGGCCACAAAAACAAGGTTACAAAACTAAAAAGGTTAGGACAAACAGAACACATAAAGCTGAAGAACATAATTTAAGGCAAGTGCATCATCAATATAAATTTGCTCTGAAGACAGATTCACAGCTAGCTACTCAGCTAGACAGAGCACAGTGTGACTGTATTAAAGGGAGATGTCATTAAGCTATCCTCATTAACAGTGCCTGCCAAGGACAGGTGGAGTGCACTCATCAGAACTGCAACTCGTATCACCCAGGAGCAGGAATGTAAGAGCTGGAACAGTTCACTGCATAAAAAAAAAAAATGTACCAGGTAACTGGTCAGGACAGAGATGACTTGGAATGTGTTAATGGGAGCAGGAGGATGGCTGACCGTCTGGTACCTGCAGTGGATGAGATTGGTCTCGCACTTATCTCTCAGCAACAGCAGGATTTGCACTGTCTTTCTGCTATAAGTGCCTCAACATGCTGTGAGTCAGGAGCCCATGCAGTCCCATGAGCAGGCTGTTTCAAAAACGTTTGGCAGTTCACTGTGATGCCTCCCACCTGATCTAACTCAGCTATGCTTGTGACTCACTTTGCCTGCTAATCCAAGGAGAGGCAGGCTTCATTTCATGCATGTTCCTGCTACTCTGGTGCTTTGCACAGCGGATGGATTGAAGTATATTACGAGATGTTGCTAATTGGATCTGACAAGTTCATTTCCTTATCCACCTTTGTATCTCCAATTTTGTGAAGACACGGGGCCTTCTGTTTCCGTTATCCCACCTATTCCTCATCTTGAATAGAAATAAGCCAATCAGCTTTGAACTGGCACGCAACATAGGAAATATGCAATTCAGTGTAGAGGGTTTGACCCCCATTTTCATCTTTATTCATCATCTCTGTATCATCTCTTCCCTGTTAATATGTTCATCTCAAAAACACTGAACATATATATCCCATGATATTGGCACAAATTTTCCGGTACTTCACTCTAGAATGGCAGTGCTCTCTGGTTTTATATTAGATATTCTCTGTCTATTTTGATTTCTGGAGCTACAATCGGGAACCCTTGGAAACAGAAAGATTCAGACACTGGATATGTTTTCCATTGGTTCTTTTCTGTATGTGAATTTCACTAGTATTTCTGAAGTTCTGAAGTGGTATTAGGACTTCTTTTTCCAGCATGGTCTATATAAACCTCTGTAATCCAGTACAGTCACTTTGTCCTGGAGCAACAGAGACAGGTAGACATGTCTACAGAAGTAAGGAACAATGCTACAATCCAAGAAATATATTTTTCCATGAGTGTGGATCACATTTTCCTTTTGGGAGTACCTTTAGTCTCAGAATTTTCACAATGTCTAAAAGCATTATGTTTTGAATTGAAAATCAACATTTCAGTTTCTACTACATAGATCTTTTTAATGCCTTCTTTGCTAGAATTTACTTTTAAGAGTGATACTAAAGATAACAGAGATGGAAAAAACCTACTCAGTTCATTGTTACACCCAGTCAATAACGGATGTTGCACAAACTGTATAAGATATATAAGGACCCTTTTGCAAAAACAACAACAAGCAACTCTGCCCTATTTTGAAAAGGAACTGTGTCAAAAGAGTGTGGTTTTACTTAACACTTGGAGTGTGCAAAGAGACTGGAATATTTCTCTTCAGATGCACTCTTGGGACTGTTAAGTTCCACACACTTATACCTGTGCACACCTCTTAAAAACATAAAAGTGGGTCTGATTTCACGCTATTCATTTGTTCAGACATCTATATTATGGAATAAGTGATCAGAATAGTAAGATAATTTCAATGAACATGGAACAACCTTTATGTACTCAGATTTGATAACTTCCCTCTACATGGAACTCTGTTCAAATCAAGAAATTTTAATATAATGTTTATAATTTTAGCTTAGAGTAATTTCCTTCAACAAAGCATAGCACAGACATTTAGGACCTAGAAGACTGTACTTTCAGAATAGTTCTGAGGGCAATTATACAGCCTTCTTTCAGGACTTTAGAAATACGAATTTGGGTAACTTCAGGCTACTTTTGAAAACAGTGTCTAGATAAAAAGTGAAGGTTAGCTCGAGTCCCCTCTGAGATCAGTATGCTCCCTGTGCCACAAGGTCATATTAAGGAGACCTGTCAGAATGGTGTAACTTCAGTTTTGTGACATTCTGGGATATCAGATGACAACAGAAACCATAATTCTCAAATGGTCAAAGGTACTCATACTGGTAAATGCATATTATTTTATAAGAAATATTTAAATCTAACTTTAAAACTTCTTTCTGACTTCTTTGTAAGTACTTATGGAGAAAAAGCAACTACAGCTTAAACATTTTAAGATGTTTGCCTTAGAGCTAGATACTAGCTTTCTATCTCAAAACATCAGAGGCAAAATTTTAACTTCCATATTAATAGCTAAATGCCTTACTAGATGAGGTTGCAACTAAATATATTTAGAATATGCTCCCAATGTTCATCCATCAAAACAACCCATATGAAAGAGACTCTGAGAACTTTCTTCCTCTTGTGAAAGTAGAATTAAGGTTTTAACAGATGCCCACATGATCTCGGCAGGAACTTCATATTCTGTAGTTTAAAGCATTTTGCACAATTAATTCGTTAACATTTTCATGCTTATAACATGGAATACAAGCTATGAAGACCACAGGGAAATTACAGTTAAATGGAATACAATTATTAGTCTCCATTGTACTGGCTATTTGCAAGAACACAATCTTACCTTAACAGGATTGGATGAAATCATGAAACACTTGTCTTCTCCTTTAGCCTTAATGAACTTGTGAAATTTATGTTCTTTTGTAAGATAAACTTTATCTTAGCTGGTCATGAACAACCAACAGAGAAAATATATTTTGGGTTTGCACGACAGATATTGAAGTAATATAGCAGAAGGTTGTGTGGAAGACAAAAAAGAAATATGTTATTTATGATCTCTCTCAAGGCTGGCCAACTTCCCTCTCTTATTGGAACATCTATTAGTGTGTTTTCTCCTGAGGACACTTCTCTCAAATATGTCCTCTCTTAATGTCTGTTTTCTCTGCTTCAAAATATTGAGTTTACACTAAATCTTTTTTCTTTTAAGTCACATAAATTCATTCTTCAAAGAACAAAAGAACATGTAACAGGCATGCTATCTTTCCTAGAAAAAAAAAACTTTAAAACTTGATTTGTACTTTTGATGAAAGCAGATACTTTGTGGACTTCTAGTGCACAAATACAATGGATGAGTAACACACAGCGGCCTAGGAGGCAAAGAAAATACTTGCTTTTGTTGACAGTGAGATAATGAGACTTTGAGTTTGTGTGCTTCCAGGTTCAGTTTCCAGCTCAGAATGGCTTAGCCCATACTGGATGAGATCATTCCTGAATTCCCAGATCCACCAGGGTCCAATGTACCATCCTGGCATCACAAAAGCTTTAAAATAAGCATGAATATAACTTAAACTAGATTATTTTATATTGTTTAGGAATGAAATTAAAAAGCTGAGCCTTGATCTTTGGTTATAGCTTCTATACTCTTCACACATGGAGACCATAACAAGCTGCACATCTGAATGGTTTTGAGGCATGTTAAACCTTTCTCAAGGGTAACATCTGGTAAGAGTGCAACATGTCCAAAGCAAGCACTGTCAGCCACAACCCGTTATTTAATAAATATTTTATTATTCAAGCTGGATTTTGCTTGTGTGCTTCCTGTCTGCTAGTGAATCCAGTCATACTAACCACTTTTTTATTCAACTTCACCTCTCCTAAATGGCCTTCTATCTCTGCTTCCTGTTATCCAATTATTAAATCATTTAATATATAGCTTTCTGCCCTACAGAGAATACTCACATTTTTTGAACTAATCAGTTTGAATCCTATGTTCACAGTCTAAGAATACTATTTTGCTGCTGTTTCACATAAATGACCAATGCTTCATTTATATTTTACAGTGCTTAGAAAGGTATATTTGCTGCTTCACAAAAGACTGGGAAAAGTCAAGCCCCATGCAGACAGATTCCCAGAACAATTTCTGCTACCTCACAACAGATGGTGGTAGCCAACACAGAGTGGTTGGAGAGCACAGAACTCAGCACCGCAGAAGTAACTATTCAAGTTAGTAGTGTACATTGGACAGATCTGCTGCCTTTCCTTTGGTTATTATTGCTAATTTCAATTAACATATACATTTATGAAGTCTTTCTACAGATATTATTAAACACAGTTAAGAATGAAAGACTTCTAGACCTGATCTTGATGTTCAAACTACCAAAAGCTGCAATATTACTGAACTCAAGCTTTGAAGTGTGAACAACCAAACTATAGCATGGAAAGTTACAGACAACATGAAAGTAATTTTTAGCATATTATAATGTTAACATGTTTGCAGCATTTTGCACAGCATAGACATAATGCCACAAAGTGACAAAATTTGCAATAGCCAGAAATGTTGCCATGGTAAGTGCTACCAAATGGCAAAGAGCACCGGAGAGAACTCTTCATGTCTGTAGAAAGTACAGCCGGGAAACTTAAAATACTTACCCAGTGTAAGGCTGGGCAAGGAACTGGAAACCTAGTAATTGAGTGTGTGCCTGTGGTTAATGTCTGTAGATTCACTCTCCAAATGTGGTGACTCCTTTCACAGTTCTTTTGATTTCCATATGAACAGGAGGCTCTCAGCACTAAAGGAACTGCACTGCCATTGCCATGAATATAAGCTCATGCATAACAGTGAACAATGAGCATTAGAATCTGCCTTAAGTGGTTCAATTGGATTTAATGGGACAACTCATATTCACCTGAGAATTTGGGTCTGATTCAGAAAGTAAGGATTCCTAAGAGAAATTATCATGCTAGAAGTAAGGAAACTGTCACGGAAGAGTGTCACAGTTTAGGGTCAGGGCAGCCCCTTAGACCTATAACAGACGCTCTCTGTTAACCCCCCCTCCCTCCCCAAAGGGGAAGAGAGAAGGAATAAGGGAGAGAGACTTAGCGATTAGAAAAGGAAACTAGAACA
>WTSP01015972.1:254427-264753 GCA_025331215.1 Actenoides lindsayi
TAAACATGAGGTGTTATCACTGCTGGAAGCAGACACTGTCTGTGAGAACAGGCTGCTAACTTCAGAAAGTGCAGTTAATTAAAAGAAAAATTACTGAACAGAATTAGTTCTGTTCTCACTCAAACTAGGACAAAGAGGTTTAAATAAACCAGTATATGAAGCCTACAAATAAACAGCAGCTATAAAGCACTGAGACAAGGAACTGGTCTTTACACTGAAACAGGAATGTAAGGCTATGCTTCAAATAAAGTCATGTCTACTCCTTTTTTTTTTTTTTTAAGCTGACAAAATAAAATATAGTAGTAAGGATTTAAAAATCACTTATATTGATTAAACAATTGTGGCAATTCTGAGCTATTATTATTCATTTAGTTCATAAATTTCAGCTCAGTTCTGCTGAGTCACAGAAATGGAAAATATGGCCAATTGGGTGGATATATGACTCGATTACTATACTGAGACAAAACATCCTGTTATGTTTTTGCAACATAGCGCAGCTTATTGATTTGAATACGTGGATTGTGCAATTCAGATATTCAGACCGGAGAAACAGAAGACAGCAACGTTACTCGGAGCAGTGCACAGGCGCAAGGAGCAGTAGGCAGCTGGTTTGGAAGACCAACAGCAGACGCATCCCTCAAACCATGACTACAGAGGAGAGCACTAATGCCACGTGGACCTGTTTGAAAAAACATTTCTAGTCATTTTATACCTATTCTAATTTTATTAGACATGCTGATTTTTAAAAGGTATATATATCCCAAGGGCAGCCTGGAAGAGCAACAACATCTAAAGGAATACTCACTGATGCCAGACATTTGTCTCATGTATTGTTACCCTATCTGAGTAAGCCCTTACTGTAACAGTAATTTCCTAATTTATTTCCAGTGAAAACTGAGGAAACCGAATTTCCTGTGCAGTAAGTGGTGGCTCAATGCCTGCTGTTTTTTTCAGGACTCAGAAATACTTCTGAAAACATTTCACAGGTCATGCTACCTTCACTATTTTTTAAATAACAGAGTTCTTTGGCGAGCAAGGCAAAACAAATTTTCACTATAAAAAAGGAACATACCTTTAAAAGAAGGCAGTCTGAGGAAGTTTCCTACAGCTTGGGTTTCAGTTTCAACTCCACTTCCACATAGACCACTTTGAGAGGTGACCACTTAATGAGCTGATAGGCTACCACTAAATGGTCCCTACAGTAATTAATATACAAGAAACACTGACTTTACAGCATATAGTGGGCACATGCAGCTGGGCTCAGCAGCACAGGCTGCTGGGCACCCTGTGTGACAAGTGGCCATGTGCTGCCCTGCACTGATTTGAGCTGGTCCTATCCAGTTTCATCTGCTCCTAGCTAGTCCTAGCCAGTTTCAGGTGGTTCTAGCAGTACAAGCCAGTCCTAAACTGTCCTCACTTGTCACAGCCAGCTCTACAATCTGCCCCATCCTGCCCAAAGATTCAGACAGTCAGAGCAGAACAGGGCACCTCTTATCAGATGCTGTGAGGAAGGTCTCAATTGGAAGGCCCCCCCGGAACAGAGGGGATAAGAAGGAAGGAGCAGCAAAAAGAAACAAAGACACCCTGAGCCCACCCTCCTGCACGCCTGAAGGGCCTGAGTGTGCCCTGCAGTCCCTCTTCTGACACCCCAGGAGAGGTGTCCAGGATAGAGCTGGACCTCAGAAGGCAGGAGGGAAGGTGTCTTTGCCAAGTGTTTGTTTAATTGGCTTCTTTGTTTCTCAATGCCCAAGTCAGTAATTAAGTTAATTGGCAAGAAATTAAGTGAAACTCCCCAAGTCAGGAATGCTTTTCCAGGATGCACCATCATTTTAAAGGACTGATATTTTATCCTTTAAGATACTGTGTATAACCTCAGCTTCACAGTAGTACTGTTTCACAGTATCTCCTAACAGAGTATATATTATGTAAGATCAATATACAAATATATGCATTAATGGATTAGCATCACTCTTGGATACATGCAGTCATACACGGCAAACCATACACTCTGCATATATACAGGTAACACAGTTGCTATATTGTATGATCACACAAGGGGACTCTTCATTGTCACTCTGACAACGTACATGTGTGGTGTTTGATATGCAAACCTGCTTCTTTCCCTTTGATTTGTCTGTTCTCATTCCTTTACAAGGAGTGACAGTCTGGTAGCAACCCCTAGGAGGTGGCAGAAGGTGCACATTTCTTTGGGAAATACAGCATCCTTGGTTACTGTGGGGCAGAGACTTGGAGGGAGGGGAGGAGGGGAGTACAGGGCGGGGGGGAGTGGATCCTGCAGCTCAAAGGGAGCCTGAATGATTGCTAAGAGCTGCAATGGGCTGTGAGCAGACTAATAGGAGATACCACTAAGGACCAATAAGGACTGTGCATTTGTAGGAGCACAGCCGCAAGGAGATGACTGAAAGCAAAGATCATCCTGCAAGGTCACAGGGAGAAGGAGTCACTGATTTATAAACTTTGTTGTATTTCCATTCTGCTTCATCTGGCTGTGTGGAGTTTTCTGTATCTTTTATTAATTATTCCAGTTCAGAGTCTAACAGAACCCGTCTTTTTGAACTTCAAAGCCATTTGGATCCTCTCTGGAAAGCTCTTTATAAGGAAAAGGTTCAGGCAGCACTACCTCAAAGCTCTGGCAGTTTTGGGCTCTCTCACAGCTCTCAATTCTCAATGAAAGCTTAACAGAAAGTACGCTTTACTGTGAGGAACATAATGTCTTTTACGAACTATAGAATAGAACCATTGACAAGTACAACATAAAGGGCTCGCCTGAGTATGTTCTATATCTCCTACAGATTTGATTTACTCGGACATGTGATTCTCCATTCACATCGCTACTCCTGAAAAGGAAAGAAGTGCAGTAGTATTTGTGATACAAAAAGTCGAGGCAAAGAAAGTGTTAGCAGTAAACTGATTTTAAAACACTCAAGCTAGAGTCCAAGCTGGGATAACTAATAACACACTACCTTAAAATACAGATACCTGTAATTGTACCAGCAATCTGTGCAGTTGCACAGCTAGAACTGTACTTTAGTGCCTTACATGTGACTTTCTGGCATGAATTGTCATTTACAGTGTTTGGCCTTTACATACGCATTTTTCATTTGGAGACAAATCCACTTGAAACCATTTGAAATGTAGCTAATGAAGGCAGTCGTATCTATCTTTAATTTCCAAACACATACTTTATAAAAAATTGATTTCCTAAAAAATATTACTGTGATCAGAGTTCAAGTTCCTCATCAACTCTAAATGTTATAGATTATTGCAAGAAATTCTAGAGAATCAAATTACTGTGACACTGATCTGGCATCCCTTCTTACTATCTGCCAGTGTAAAATGCCCTGCAAATATAAAGCACTATCTGAGAAGAATGTTGCCTATATGCAATTCCATAATGCTGAAAGCTGTCAGTTTAACAGTAACATATTAGCAAGGATAACAGCAGAGAGGAAAAATACCCATTCAGAGACAAATTCTCTTGATTTCAGTCATGAAAATTCCCTGTCACATTAATGCGTTCAAAACCAGAATATTTGGTCCAATGTCTTAAAGATAACTTATTTTTTAAAAGGGAAATAAAGCAATTTGCTAGTACTGGGGTTTGAGATTTTTCAAAGCTATACTTCTGGAAAGGAAGAGTGTGCACAAGTCCCTATGCTCAAAAAAAAATTCAAATCATTTGACCATGGCAAGTTTCTCTGTGAAAGCGAAGTAAGATATTTGGATTAATGAATATTAAAAAACATTCAAACTATGATACTATGAATTGGTAACCTACATATTAGTAGAAAAAATAAAATATCAGGGTGGATTAATCAGTTTTCTGACTTTACTGATAAGAAACCTATCATTTGAGTTCAAAGCTTTGGAGAGCTTGTTTGCAAAATTATTCTGGGTTTAGTCTTCTCCAGTGGCTGTGTGATTTGGGAATGAAATTGATGAAAATTGACTCAAGGCCTTTTACAGATTTCTGGAATTCTTCTCAGGAAAACTGAACAGATATTGAAAGGTTTAACACTGTGGAGTGAACATGAATTTGCTCTACCTCTAAATGTACACGGCCATTTACAGTAAGGTACAAAGTGGCACTCAATTTCATTCACCTACAAGACGACAGATTTCTTCACAGCTCCTGGTGCTATTAGTATTGTTTTACCTCTCAACAGCAGGAGCAGTGGTGCTACCTATTGAGATCCCCAACCATGTGGCAATACCCTATTCATTTTCAAGAAAGGCTAGTATTCAACACTGTTATAGGATCATAAATATGTAGAAAGCCTTCTGTGACTACATTTTCTACTCCTGTATTCCTTTTTTTTTTTTTTTTTTACTTAAAGCATAAGTATTGCTTCAGCAGATGACAACAAAGAAGGCAAAGTTTACATTTATTGTTTGTGCTTCTGTTGATGTGGAAGTGATTTCAATCAGTATATTTGCAAAATGGATGACAAGCTCTTTTCCTGAGTTGACAGTGGTTGTATAAAGCAACTGATCTATTAAAGTTAAATTCATGGAAGATATGTGGATTTTTCTTCCCACTTTTCTTTAATAATCTGTCTAGATTTCCTCATACCAGACTACCCACACTACATTAACAAGAGCAGAGGTTTTGCCTCTGCACCACATCTTTCAGTTCCCAAATCATGAAACACATCATATTTTATTAGATAGAGAAAACATGAGTTGAAATGCCCTCTTCTTCATAAATTTATAAGCTTTCAATAGACAGTAAAAGGTGTTAAGAATTTGCCTGTTTGTCCAAACCCTTATAAATATAGAACGTATTCTGCTTGTTCATTACAAACTCTCTAAGCATCACTACCAATGATATGCACCCCATAAAAAGAATTGTATGGTTCTTTGGAAGATACAGATGCACTTGCTTAGCAAAATTCTGAATGGAAAACTTGAGGTACTTTTGAATATTTCAAGAGTGTCTTTTTGAGAAATGCAACGTCCTTATATTGATTGCTACCATAAGAAAACTATATTGTAATACTACACTGTTTTTACAAAGCTCCTTTAATAGGTGAGTATGTCAAAGTAACTTATAATGTAATTTAAAACAATTACGAATCCTTCAAGCCTACTAAGCAAGAAAAAAATAAGTAATTTTGTACTGAAGGGAGATTATTTTCAGATCAGTATTGAATTCTTCAACTCTTCAGTGAAAATCTGTGATGCAGAATGGCAGTTCCAAAATAATACAGTCCTTGACATAAGCAAGTATGTTTAGAAATCACAGATGGGACTTACTTTCTATTTTATATACTTACCCAGCACCTGCAACTATATTATTTGGGTTCTTCTCAGTCCCATTTACAGGTGGGAGAAGAGTGCAAAGAGACTAAGTCTAGTGTCACACAGACCATGGCACTTAGGATCAAGCTCAGGACCTCATAAGGGTGAGCACCTTGCCCATCGATGTGCTGATCTTCACAGGGCCCTTTGCATTCAGTTAGAATCAGCTTTGTTTTCTGGTCTGAATGCTGGAAATGACCGTCTGATGGCAAACCAGTGTTTCAGCACAGAGCCCTAGAGACTGGTTAAAGTCTTCTTGTTTAGAGTGCAAATGCAAACATATTCAAAACTCTGTTTACAGATGGCTATGTCTTCTAGATAAAATGGACAGTGCTGTATGGTAAGTGCTACTGATTATTTTATATGCCTGAAATGTGTGGCTTGTTCTCAAGACCATAATTTAAAAGAGTAATAGAGATGGGTGCAAACTACAGAAAACCTAAGAAACCTTTGAAGGCAAGTGGGTATAGTATATGAACAGATTTGTATTGAAGTCCTTTTGCTTCAAAAGCATGGGGAAATTCCATGTCTCCTGAACTGTATATGCATTATTTTTGAAGCCGCATTCTCACAACGTTCTGTGGTTTTCATACCATAACTTCAAATGCTATGCAGTCCATGTCAACATATTTATGGAAGTCTTGCTAGCAGAAAATATCCTGCAGAGCCCATCTTATAAATCATGCTTTTCTTGCCATTTGCTGCCATTATGTTTTCATAACTTAATACACTATGCTAAAAATATGTTTCTAATGGTATCTGGTTTTGAACATCCACTCTGGCACTGAAGGTGATAGCAAGTAAATTCAATCCATTAAAATTAATGGAAAGGTGTGAAAACTGACTTAACAGCACTTGCAGCTAATTTTACCTTTTTGTTACTCCTAAAATTATCAGTGTAATCTTAAAAATGAAAATTTCTTAGTTCCTAATGCAAAATGTTCCTTGTCACTACTGTAGCAAGACTACAGTTACTCATTTCCAAAGTTGGTGTTTCTTCTTCTGTTTGCTATGATGCCATCAATACAATGGTATTGCCGATCACAAAAATAAATAAATAAATAAATAAATAAATAAATTTAAATACCTGTGGAGATTCCTCAGTCTCCACACAGGCAAAACACAAAATAATTGGTTAGATCTTCAATTTATTAGTTTTCACTTTCTGTTTTTCCCTATGGAGTTAATGCCCATTCAATGACATTTTTGAACTTTTCTCACTATTCATGTTAATGATACAGACTTTTACAATGTTCTTGATGAACACAGCTAAAACACAATGAAAAAGAAGGAATTATCATTCCTGGAAAAAGAGGTAGAAAGAGACCAAAAAGCCAGGTAAGAAGAGCTGATATAACTATACAAAATTTAGCTATAAGTTGCACAGTGCAAGCTGTGTGAAGAGCTTCTTTTATTGTACACTTGCTATAGAAGTGAAATATTGGGAGCGAAGGGAGTATTCTGACTGAACAATGAGTGTGCAGGCTGCTTTTTAACCTGTTTCTCCTTGTCTCTCATGAAGTAACTCAAAACAATCTCAATCATTGTCAAGATTGTAACTGAAAAGCTTCCCCTATGTTAATAGCTATGGAGCTTTTTCAATGCTAAGGAGATTTTTTTCCCTATCACTAGGTCTCAGGAATAGTTACTGGAAGAGTTAAATGGACTCTTCTAGTTTGTCAGCAGCTACAGAAACTGTTGCCTACCCAGAGAAAGAGTGAGCAATAAATGAAAGTGTTGATACAAACATTTTCACTGTCCATTTACAATGTTCTTGACGAATTTGGTGGACTTCTGCTTTCCTCTCAAAAAACAAATAACGAAACTGTGACAAATAACTCAACAAACTCTAATAATAGCAACCATGACTGTATTTTTTGCTTTTTACTTACAAAGTGAGAGAATGTTTTGAAATTTAATATTCAAATAAACCGTGACGATGTAAACACAGGCTTCCGTAAGAACCAACAAATTTTCTGAATGAAAATATGGTAGAAGGCTATCTCACCACCCCAACTTTTAGATACTTTATACTGATGTTGTATTAGACTCTAGGAATAGATGCTTTCATAGCACTAAAGCAGTATAATTATTGTTCCTATCCCGTTATGTTCTGGAGGCTCATTCTGTTTCCAAAATTAACTCAGTTGGTAGGCAAAATCATTCTGTATGCATGTGTATGTAATAATAATAACAATGCAGAGGGGAGCTCTATAAAGTTATTAGGAATAGAACACTTGAAAACAGGCTGCCAAAGTTTCCTCGATAAATTTATTGTGAAGCCAGAGTCTGGGTTTCCTGAAAGTATGGCACAGACGTAGACCCAAACCAGAATCTCCCTTTTTGAAAACTTTCAAGCATTGTAAAATGCATACCCAGAACAAAGCAAATCGGTGAAATATGAATTCCCTAGTAGCTGGTCAAACCAGCTGGTGCTTGGAGTCCCTTTTCAGCATGATGAAAATTCCTGCTACATGGCACCTTAACTTTAAGGAAATAAAACACTGGAAAAATAGCAGCAAAGATGAAGCTTTCACATGGAAAGGAGTGGGTTAGATGGCTTCCTGTTTGAAAGAGCCAAGATTTGACAAGTGGATTTTAATGACACCCTGGGGAAAAAAAAAAAAAAAAAAAAAAGCCATGGCGTAGGGGAAAGAAAACATGGACCCAGAGATTTGCCTTGCACTGATTCAGTGCAGGATGAAGGAAGGGTAGTTGCAGAGGTGCTCCCTGTACCGTATCTGGCCTGAATGGAAGACCTGAGTCAGCCTGGCTTTCTTCCGGGGCAATACATTCATTTACACAGAAGATGACTCCTGAGACTGCATAACATGCTAAGAAGAATCATTTTTTCCCTGCCAGTGCAAGGTCTGATGGTAATATTATCAAATGATCTTCTCCATTCCTTTTACAGCTGCTAACCACAAGCACAAGGTGGATTTTTACAGTAAATGAAATATTTCACTGTAAAATATTTTGACAATGCGTGTATATATTTTTTTTTTAATGTAAGCCAAACTTGTAAGACACTTAATTAATTGCTTTTATGTCATCACCAACATAATGTTTTAGGTGCCTATATAGCACGTATCTTTAATAGAAAAAATAAAGAATAAGGTCATCTCTAAAGACTGTGGCAGTTCTCTGAAGCTATTTATCAATACCTTGTAGAAAAAATGGATCCACCCAGTTCTAACTGTTTTCCACTGCCTGGGTGATACATGACATGGCATATGGCTGACTCAACCAGAATTCATGCTTGTATATGCTCAAATTCGTTAAATATTTAGTATTTGTTAATTATTTCATATATTTTTATCTTTCTTTTAATCATTTTTTTCCTAGCCTTTCTCAAACACAGTAAGAGGTCAACACAATGCAAGAAAAATAATCAACTGAGAAAAGATGACTTCAGGTGACATGCTACTTCTTAGCAACTGATGAGATTTCTACTGAAATTATCTCCTAAATTGATTGATACACAGCATCATAGCACCATTCAGGTTGGAAAAGATCCTGAAGATCATCAAATACAAACACAAACCTAACACTGACAAGTCCACCAACTAACTCATGCCCCTAAGTGCCACATCTACATGTCTTTTGAATACGTTCAGGGATGGTGACTCCACGGCTTCCCTGGGCAGCCTGTTCCAGTGCTTGACAGACCTTTCAGTGAAGTTTTCCCTAAAATCCAATCTAAACGTCCTCTGGCTCAACCTGGGGCCATTTCCTCTCATCCTATCAATTGTTACCTGGGAAAAGAGGCTGACACGTACCCTCTTTCACCAATAAAAAAGGTAACAAAAAGTCACGTTGCCTTATTTTAGTAAGGCCTTCTATTGGAAATACCGTATGTGTTTTAAATAATGTCAGAATAATCTGCAATTCTAAAGCAACAAGTAAAAGGGATATGTGGCTCATTTAGGTTTGTCTTAATTGTGATCCTACATAATCTAAGTATATCTTGCTTCTCTGCACAACACTACTGTAATTCAGCAGATCAGAATTCCCATTGATTTAAGTGGAAAGGAAAAAATATCTCTAATTTGCTGAAATTACAGCACTCAAGTTACTGATAATGATTTTGTTCTCAGTTTAGGTGACAAACTGGCTATTTGTCTGCTGGGAAAGTTCTGCAAGACAACAATATCCACTTTTCACCAAAATATTAATTAAGTTTCTAGTATCTAACTGCACTCCTACAATATAATCAATCGATTATTTCCCAGTGCATCACAGTATAGGTGATTTACAGCCTTCTAAAATCTTGCTTACTTTTGTTTGAGATCAAATTCACACATACTGATAGATCCAGTTGCCATGGGGAATCAAAACATTCCTCCAGTATTACAAAAATAAATAAATATCATTTCCATCTCTACAAATATGCTTTTTTTTTTCTAATTTTTTCAGATTGTTTGGCCTGTTTAGGAGCAGGTCTTTAGCATAATATTTTAATTTAACTCCTACCAAAATATGCCTTTTTTTCTGACCTATTTCTTCCCTCCAAGATGAACATAAATGCAAAAGTATGGTTCCATTTCTAAGCTGTACAGGGTATCTCCACCATTTATTCTTCTTTGCTCTTCCATATAGTGCCTGTATTGGTCATAAACTGCCTTCAAATAGATATGAAAGAATATTCCTATCTTCAATGTGTCTTTAAGACTCTTTTCACTTCCAATTTTGTATTATTTTTTCTTATACTCTATATTTACTATTAGATATTTGTTAATCTGGTAACAGCCTCGATGATACACCACTAATAAAGAGCTGATATATCTATTTTTAAATCTACATATTGCATTTCATTCCAAAACAAGTCCTTAAGTAGATAATCTACTAACAAATGCAATTCAAGTATTAAAATACAATTATGCCTACGGCACAAAGATGATGAATATAACAAACATAACCCTCCTACTTGGGGGGGGGGCGGGGGGGGGGGAACTTTTTTTTTACAGTTCTCCAAGCCTCCCGGGTTTTGTTTTAGTGTGGGTT